>JAOUQW010000010.1:463103-480532 GCA_028565825.1 Olivaichthys viedmensis | reverse complement strand
CTGTAGAATAAGTCTGTAATGTAATGAAACGTGGAGAAGGTGAAAGGGGTGTGCAGACTTTCCGGCTTGACTGTATGGTGCTGAGTTTTTTTGGCTGCAAATAGACAGCAGCGAGCGTGAAGACCAAACGTTTCCATCTTGTTCTGACACTATAGACAGTCGTGCACTGCACAGATACAATTTATACACAAGCATTTCCCTCCCGAATGTCTTTATTTTCAGCAGGAAGACATCCGATTTGTGGTTAAATAGGTGGTTTTGCATACGTTCTGTAGCTAGCTATGTAGTGTGTGTGGCCATATCACACCAGCTTGGCGCTACCGGAGAAACCATAGCAACCGGTAGTAACAAGATAGAAACGCCCACTAGTAACCAAAGCAGGGCAACTGCAGCAATGCGAGGCAAAAATAATAATAAATCTGCTGGTGTGAGAGTGTCCTAAAAGTTTTATTTTTACTTCTTAAGAATCTACAATTTCCCTCAGGATCAATAATCTATTTATCTATCTATTTATCCATCTATCCATCCATCCATCCAATACAAACATACTAGGGCGGGTCTAAATAGTTTAGAAATGTCATAAAATCGTATCAACCCAAAAATCTCTCTCTTCTTCTTCCTCCTAAGCTCCCTCACTGAAACAAGCTTTTTCCTGCAACTCTTCTTTCAGAAGGAGAATAACTGTCATCCCAGAGGAAATGATTAATTTCCCCTCGCTATGCTAAGTGTAAGTCTCCTAGCGGTCCCAGATTTGTTGCTGGATGGCCAAAGACAAAAACTGTTGCTGCTATCTTAAGCTGCTAATAGAGTTCATAGCTTGGAACCATGATACAAGTAGTTTTGTTTAGGATGCCTGATGATGTTTTGCTGCTGTTTTAGCGAAGGCCACGAGGGGATCGAGGAAGGGCTCCTTGCCGTTTTTGTAGTGGCATTTACATCCATCCGAGTGTAAAGGAGGGCAAACACCTTCCAGCTACGACAGTAGTTAGCACTTCTTTCCTGTGGTGTGCCTCCCTCACTCAGTAAGATCCTTGGCTGTCTGTGCCTGTATCCAATCAAAAACTTACATTATCTATGCATAATCTTGCGCCTAAAGAAGTGAAGAATGCTAATATGTCTTTCAAAGCTCTAGGCCATATATTTGAAGATTCTCCAAGTAAGAGTAATTGCCTTGATCAGGATGTAAAGTTGAAGTGGTCCCCAATTAGAACTCTTACTGTGGCACTAAATCATTACATATGGATCCTCAGACTTACTGTCAGAAAATGAAAAGTGGATTAACAATATAATATTTATGCAGCTATCAATTTCTGACTGCTTTTTGCGATGTAAATTTGCTTTGTGTTTATTTGTGCCCCAATTAAGATCATGTTCCAAAATGTTTGGCAGTTTTCTAGTCAACGCCATCTGGCATTCCCATAAGCATTCACTGCGGACTCACGCTCCTTGTCGTAGCAGCCAAAATCCAAACCTCTACGCAGTCACGACATACTGTACGTCTCGTAGTGCCGATTCGTCTTGCCAACAGGGAGCCAAATCATGGCTTTGCTCTCGTGAACAGCTTCCTTTCGCCCTTCAAAACGACTGCGCTGGAGTGCATCCGTCTTCCTCAAAGCCTCTTCCAGTTAGCATAGAGGAAGATGAGTCACAGTTCTGGGGAGAATAAAAATGCTGTACTGTGTTTGCTTGTGTGCCCAGCATTATGAAACTTTGGAACTACCTCTGTCTATTTTAAAACTCTTAAAACTCCAACTTAAAACTTACCTCTTCCCTTTTGTTAAATCTTTTTTTCGAGACACTTCCTTGATCTTCGAAACATACAGTAAATTAAACCTATTATTAAACAGCAAAGTCTGCATCCACAAAGTCCATCATGGGTTTGGGTGGTGTAGCTGTAGGTGTAGATTTAACCCCTTAAGCTCCCAGGAGCAGTCAAGCTGGTCCAGACATTCCTCACTCTCGTAACTACAGTCCATACCTATCCTGTATGTTTCACTGTAGTTACTGAATAATTCATAGTAGGTGCTGAGTAATATGCTTTTAAGATAAATAACTGAATAATAAGCCAGCAGGTCAAGGGATTAAACAACCAATTTGACATTTCAAGACCCGTCGTCATCAGTATAAAGTCAGGAACTAAAGCATGAGGAAAAGGAGAGACAGGGAAGGAAAGTGAGGAAGGCTAATGCATATGGGTGATATGATGCAGCACAATTCTCCCTCAAGCGCGCTACTGAAAACTCATTAGAAGTGTACGGGTGGCAAAGGCTCACTGCTCGCAGGCATATCAAATGGTGATGCAGTGCATTTGTTACAATAGGTTGCCTCATTACAGCCACAAAAATGCAGCCCAATGACTAATTACTATTTTTTCCCCACTGATGGCATGCATTGCTCAGCAAGAGGCTGTTCTCCGTGTAGCCGAGGTCCGAGTTAAGAGCTGCATAACCATGACTGCAGCAGATCTGTCACATTCACTGTACTACATTTCCTTTCATAATAAGTATAAGGTCAATTTTTGTCTTTGCTTATTCCATGCTGAGGGCTAGCAGATGGGAATAAGAGCAAAGCAAAAATCAGGCCAATTATGTTGTTTATGGCAGACATCATGTTTGCTATTGGCTGTAGGCTTTGGTTGGAGGTTGGCAGGCTTTCCCTTTAATTAACTCTTACAACTCTAGCCTATTTTTAAGATACTAGGCTTCTACAGGCAATAGTCATAGGTAGTCATATGTTTGTTTGTTTGTTTGTTTTTTTTTGGGGGGGGGGGTGTTAGGTTACTCAGATATGCATTATTTCATAGTAATGCCACCAGACAATTGACATTATCAATTTAAAGAATATAAATGAAGTCTGTGTCTTAATTTTAGTGCATTTTTGCATACATCTGATAAAGTTTTAGCTCGTCTTCTCCAAACCGGATTTACTCGCTGATACTTCATTGCACATCAAAGCCAGTGGTTAGAAAAGTTTAAGTTCTTCCAATTCTAATGATAAGTCTCCCATTCTTTGGCATTAAATGGTTTCCAATTTATGAAACTGAGAACGCTGATGGCAAAAATGGATGAAAATTGCTTTCATTAGGTTATAATGGTTAAACTGTCATTAGCTAAGCTTCCATCCACTTTATGCGCATAATACAAGCGATAAAATGAAGATGCGTTAAAAAATGTTTCCATTAAATAGACGTTTTGCGATAAAAATGCTTTACGTAATGACGTCACGTCCTGCAAAAACCTGCTGTCGAATACGTTTTGCTTTGTCTGTAAAATAAAATTAATAAAAGCTTCTCATCATTTCCACAGTGAACAACATCGATAAGACGATGGCAACTTGTCACATGAAATTACAAGAAACTGCTCTTTTAATGTGCTGTAGTTTCCCATCAAATAAAGACGCCACATTATTTTCTATAATTAAACGATCTCCTTAATCCAGCTTCACCGCTCTGCTGATGTTGTGGCCAGATCTTCTTTCCTGTTTCTCACAGAAAGCATTTATTTGAAAACATATTCTGAATAAATTGTTGACATAACATATTACAGCCATATACGAGCTTATACGAGTTTTATATCTTATATGATATGAGGCTTATGTATTTTACTCGGACCTTGTTGAATGCGGAATGTGTGTATTATGCCTCACACCCTGTCCCATAACGATTTAAACTGAAATGATTCAGCCTTTAAATAGTACATTTTAAGAATAATACATTATTACGAACTCTTCCTACCCATATAATGTATGTTTAATGGTATGTTTGCGTTGCAAAGCGTATAGCAACCATCCGTCTAATCCACATTGCACGTGTTCCGTGTGCGACATTTTTTTAACGTTGGCTTGCATTTGATGCGTGTCTTACAGAGCTTCAGAAGCGCGTCTGGTATTAATTGGCCTTTGATGTAATGATTGACTTCAAATGCTGAAATGCATCAGCCAGTGTAGCAACCTACAGTGAGTATGTTCTTAGCAAAGATAAGCCCGTATGATTTCTTCTTTACTCTTACAGTAAAGAACCTGTGGTATGAATGAATAAAAAAATTTGGCATAATTATGAAACAAAAATAAATATGGTAAACTGACTCACAACCATAATCAGATTAGAAATTAGATGCACTTATTATAATATGTTTAAAACATAACAGCCTTAGTTTATGACCCTTCAAGGCCTCACAAAAATGACGATGTGGCCCAGGCAGAAATTGAGTTTGACACCCCTGTGTTAGGGGAACGAAGGCGGGCGCAAAACACAGACGACCTACTTTTCCCGCTGTTGTGTTTTATTGCTTTGATGTAGGAGAGGCCTTTGATAATCATTCCACATGACACTGAATTTATTTGTAAATCCAGTGTTTTTCTTGTTAAAAATGTGTCCACTATAGTTTCTTGCAACATTTCACGTATTGACAAACAATTACAATGTACAAGAGACAAAGTGCAGAAACACATCATCACAAAATTGACAAACATTCAGTGTGTGAGGGATGTAAAGTTTTGGGTTTAGTGTGAAGAAAGCAGAAGCATTCACATGTTTGCAAAGTCATCAATGTGTGCAAAATTAAGCAGAAAATTGAGCAAAAAATTAGTGGATAGTATTCTTATAGTATGATTTTTGTCCTGTTTGTTCTGAGAGCACGTTGGGAGGAGGCATTGTGGAACCTTATAGCAGTGGGCAGAAAAGATCCCCAATAGCGCGTCCTTGAGCACCTTGGTGAAATGAGCCAGTGGCTAAAGGTTTTCCTGGATATCACTCCATGGAGGGGATGGGCAGAATTATTCAGAATGTTCTCCAAAACCACTACCATCATCTTCTGACACTGCCTCCAGTAAGTTTAGACTCAGTCCTGTGATGGTGCTGGCCTTTCTGACCAGTTTATTGAGGTGCTTGGCTTCCCCTACAGTGACGCTGCACCCCCAGCAGGCCACAGCATAGAAGAGAATGCTGTCCACCATAGACTGATAAAAGAGTCCCAGTAGCCTGCTGCATACATTGAAAGAGCTGAGTCTCCTTAGAACCTGAACTGCGCTTCAGTGTTATGACTCCAGTCCAGTCTATTGTTCAAGAACCTGTAGGACTGCACCATCTCCACATCCTTCCCCTGGATGATGACTGGTTTAACTGGCCCACTAACACACCGGAAATCCACCATCAGTTCCTTTGTCTTGCTGATTGTCAAGCTGCAAGTGGTTTTCACTGCACCACAAGACATAGCCGCCGCCACCACCACCACCTCTGACACACAGTTCTGGAGCCTCACAAACTGTGGCCTGTTGGTCACCCGTATTGCGCTGAGTTTGTTCTCCAGTCAGAGAGGCAGGATGGTATTGGATGGTCCTCATTCCACTCGCACCTCCTTCGTATTGTTTTGTTGCATCTAGCACTCCAGCTGGTCCCTGTACCTGTCCTTCCCCTCACAGAGTCACTTCTTAAGCTCTGACTGCACTCATTTCATCTCCTTCTTATCTCTTGACCTGAAGGCCCTCTTCTTTTTGTTTAACAGGTCTTTTAGGTCCTTTGTGGTCCATGGGAAAACATTTGTTATTGGGAACATTTGTTATTAGGAAAACAGTGCACCGTCTTTTGTGGGAGTTGTGTTCTCCACACACAAGTTAATGTAGTCTATCATACAGTGGCTAAGTCCATGGAGTTGGAAACTAATTGTAGATTTGGAAACTTGGTGACCCCCAAAATGCTACCGTCCTCTGCAAAACAATTGTGATCCTTGGAGAAATCTTTGACGGACTAAGGTGAGGCTGATGAAGTTTCCGGCTGCTCCGGAGTCTATCAGGGCTGGAACAGAGAATGTCTGATTAGACCAGGAGATAACCACCATGACAGTGAATGTACGGTTTTCAAATGGAGAACGGAAATCAGTACTCACCAGGGGTGCCCCGGGGCCGCCGGGGCATCGGGAGCACGCATTTCTCATATGGCCGGGCTGACCACAGTATAGACACAGTCGGCGACTGCGGTCCTCCTCGTTAAGACAAGCCCTCCCTACCTGCATAAGTTTCTCCAGCAGGAGGGGAGTAGAGGAAGGCGGAACAACCGGTGCCAGCTGGTGACTTTCCCGGAGCAGATTGTCCAGCGCGATGGACAGCTGGATGTACTGCTCTAGGGATTCTGCCTCTCCTCTACATAGTAGCTCTTTTTGTAGCTCCGTGTTTAGCCCGCGCCGATACATCGTCAGAAGCGCGGGTTCACCCCAACCGCTGCCGGCTGCCAGGGCGAAGGCTGAGGCAGATCGGGTCCCCTGGCGAATTTCGCACAGCTGGGTGCCCACGGCCCGACCCGCCGCCGGATGATTGAATACAGCGCAAAACTGTTCGAGGAACTGCGGCTCCGAGGTAAGAATGCTGTTATTCTGAGACCACAGAGCGGTTGCCCAGTCACGTGCTTTACCCGATGACGAAATGGATTTTGTCCGTCTCCATGCGAAACATTTCGGGGTAGTGTTGTATGTATAGGGAGCACTGCATGAGGAATCCCTCACACTGACTCGGGGCGCCGTTATACCGCTCCGGCGGTGTGATAAACGGAGCCACTGCTGTGGCCGCTCGTTCCACTTCGGAGGGAGGTACTGGCAGTAGCTCAGCGCGAGCTGACGGTCCGCTGGACGGCTGACAGTGTGCCTGCAGGAGCTGGAGCATTTCCTCCAATCTCCTCTCCTGCTGAGCTAGGCGAGCCTCGATCGCTGCTGGATCCATGAAAACGGCGAAGTTTTCTGTTATGAACACTACAGACAAAACAGATAGGATCCGGCTGAGCGCGCGACATAGCGTGGGCGGTCGCCACAGCGACGGCCGCCACGTGCGCGGACATAAACTTGTTTGTTTCCCTGTTGATGACGCGTGAGTGTTGTTAAATGTTTCCAGCTGTCCCTCGTTCGTCTCCCTTAATTACAAAGTGTTTAAATACCCACTTGTGTCCATCCTGTGTTGTCTTTCGTTGTCAATGTCAGTGCGTGTTTCTATGTGTGTAAGCTCGTTGTAGAAATAAATTTGTTGAATGTTAACTGCCTCGCGCTTGTGTCCACCACCCCATACCACGTCGTGACATAAACGTTGTATGAAGAAGTGAAATGCCTTTTTTAATTTAATTACATTTTTTGTTTAATTTTGTAGAATCACGCTTCTCTCTATTTAGTTTTTTTAAAATCAGCCTCTCATTCAGCTAGCCAGGCTACTTTGTGTGTGTGTGTGTGTGTGTGTGTGTGTGTTTGTGTGTAGTGGAGTATTATTCAGGGTTTAGGGCAGGTTGGCGTGTTGTTTATTTGATTTCTACAGAAATCCCAGGCCCTACAGTAGAACTCTGAGGTTAAAGTGGGTAGGGATTTGAACAGAGGAAGAGAAAGTGTGTGTGTTTGTTGATTCAATTTATTATATGATTTATGGAATAAAATGCGTTGTGTAATACGTCCAGTGGTAAAACCTCATCATATTTTTATATTGTTTTTATTTGAGATTCCCTGTGGCTTTGCATCGGTCCTTTTGAAATGAACCATTTGAACATAGAGAACCCATTTTTCCAATTTAAATGACAAACAAAGCAACAGCTAGAATAACAGACAAAGACAAATATAACACATAAACAGGTTTATAAAAGAAACAGAAAACCCCAGACATTTATTAAATAAATAAATAAATAAAAGGGTCAAACCACATAATTTCTAATGTACTGGGATGTAGAAAAAGAGTTCCCTCTCTCACTCTCTCTCTCCCTCTCACCCTCCCTCTCTCTCTCTTTCCCTCTCTCTTTCTCTCCCTCTTGCTCTCTCCCTCCCCTCTACTATGTGTGTGTGTGTGTGTGCGCGTGTGTGTCTGTCTGTTGGGACCGCCTGTGTCTGTCCTCAGTTGGTCTGGAAAGACCCTAAATAGCCTGGGAAACTTTTAAAGAGTGACACAAACTCCAGTCATTAAGATTACATTACTCTCTCTCTCTCTCTCTCTCTCTCTCTCCCTCTCTCTTACACACACATACACACACACACACCGGTATGATCAGAAGCCAAAAATCACACTGTCATGCAGATAGAGGCTTATGGTAATGATGAAAATAAAAAAGAAATAGAACTTCCCATGCCTACAGAATCTCCTGGATTGTAAGAGTAATTAAAAAAGAGAGAGAGAAATTTTTTTTAATCCTGTAACCATGGAAATTAGCAGTATAGTCGTGGCAGTGATTGGACAAACAAAAGGTACTTTAAAGTAAATTAATATGACTGAAAGGCAAGTATTAAATTTACGGAAGTTTCCGACGGTTAAAGATAAAAGTATAGCATTTACTGAGTCTGAATAATGAGAAAGTTTATCTAAATTACACCTTAGTGTCTCAAAACAATCAAAGTTTGATGATGAAATTATTATTGCAGTGGTAAAGTTTTATATTAGATATTCGCCGCATGTTCACACCTCCGATACCGACAGCATTTAAAGATCCTGTGAAAAGGTTTTCATTCACATTTACCTTATTAACAAAATGTACATTCATGTCTGCACACTTTTATTTTACATTCAGTTTTTTTGACGCGTCTTATCATCTTTAATCAGCGTTATACTGAGTTTCAGTTTCAGTTTCACTCCTCCGGGAGTCTCGCCGTGGCTATTGAGAACAATTAGCGTACACAAAAACCTCATTTACTTATTGTTTTCTACCCCGACTTTACACGTGATGTCATTCACGCAGTTATTCTTTGTAAATCACCCGCAACACGCCCACTAACTGCACACACACATTAGTAGTTGTTATTTGGGATCTTAGTAAATCAGGGCTTGTTTGGAAAGCCAGACATCCAAATAACGATTAACAGACAGTATATTGTGCTGCCCTGGTCCTCTGTTAACATTTTGGCGTCACTATTTAATGTTGTTTTGTCAGTAGTCAGTAGCTTAGACAGAAGATTATGTTTATGGGTCAATAATTTCCAAGACATGAAAGTTTATGGCCGCATGATGATGAGGAAGATCATAGCATGGCCTCATCGTAGCTTCCATAAGACGATTCCATGTTGTCTGGAAAGTTTACACTGAAGGTCTGATCTAGGCGGAGTGGCTTTGGTTTGCCTTCCGTTTACTCTACAGATTGCTCAGTGAAATAGCTTTGTACTCTTTCCCATACTTCAGCACACTTCTCATCTTGCTACTTTGTTTTGAGATTTTATAATTTTTTTAATGATCTGAACCTTTTTTTCCATTATATTTGTATTTTTGTATTTTCATTGTAATATATAAATTTAAAGAAGCTGATCTAAATCTATAAAAGTTCTAAATTATTTGTGGTGGACGACAAGCCAAGAATATCATATTACAATTTTTGACGATATCTTCACAATTCGCAATTATAAAAAACAACAGCTTAATTTCAGGTATTTTTTATTTAACGTTTACAAAAAAGGAAAAATTGAGAAAATTAAACAATTGGAACAAAATAGATTTAACCGGCAGTTATATGTTAAAGTGAATAACAGAGGCTATAACAGCACTGATACCTGACGTAATGTAAAGTTTTTCAGTGGTGTGTTAATGTTTGTGTGTGCGTGTGTGTCGGGAGGTTGAGAATTAGTTGACATCTGTTCTCTGTATATTAGCACTCACTCACCACTACAAAATCACTCATCATTTCATGACCTCAGTATTATAAGGTTCTATCTGGCATTTTGGTGGAAAATGAGTTAACCACATAAACCTTTATAAGGTTCTATCTTCTAGCCAATCAGCATCCAGGATGAATATACAACATAGGCAGGCGTGGCCAATCAATATCCAGGTTTTATTCACACGCTGACAGAAAAGAGAAGACTCAAACCCGCAGTATGGCAAGTCAGAAGAGAAAGAAACTTTCAGCTGCAGATGTTTTGCAGAGCACGTGTATAAAACAGAATTGGTCTTGGTCTGCCGTATTCGCTGGTCTGATCATGTGTAAACGTTGTGGCACATTAGAAAGTCTTAATCTTAAAAATGCCTTTCTCCACTGAGTTATTACCATTTATTAATAATTTATTAAGCTTGAGGGCTTGATTAATGAGAGACAGACAGATAGAACCTTATAGAACCAAACAGTATTTGAGTTTACAGAATAATAAGGTTCTGTGTTTGGCCAGTGTTCAAAAATCCACTTTATAATTGTCTCAGAATTTTAATAATATAAATTTGAAGTAACCTTAAAGTGTCGGCTTTGTTCTAAATGTAGATTTCAGTACTTCAGAGTTCTGCTCGCTAGAATGTCAAAGGTTTGAAGCCCCAGATCTCAGAACGACTCTTCACCCAGATATAACACTGAGGTCACGACATCTATACACGTAGATGTGACATCAGCTACACAGCCCTCGTCACCACCGTCTGCCCTGGGTTCAGTAGTCGCTCTTCACTCGTGGACTATAAGCTCAGTACTGCCTGTGGTCTGGGTGCCTTACCACCTGAAAGTCAACGTTCGTCAGATCCATCAAAGCGAGCCAGTGTCCTGGAGCTCCAGAGTGTTGTAACTGGTGATATGTTAACATCTTGAATTCACAAACCCAAGATATCTGTTTAATACATTTAGATCTGGTATACGTCGCAACAAGCCCCATTTATTTATTTATTTGGACGGGGATGACACAAGAACAGCTGTGACAGCGTGCTTGTGATTCGAAGCGAGGACATATCCTTATCGCCGGTTAGCGAGTAGAGATTTAATCACTGTTCGCTTTATTCCTGATGATGCGGCGCGTGTACGCCAGTGCCACCTTTGTGAGGATAACTTATTGGCGGCTGATCTGAGAGTGAGGCCCTGGTGCCCTCTGATGGTGCGGAAAGGGCACGCATGCTGGACCACAGGTGTCAGACTCCAGTCCTGCAGAGTTTAGCTTTCTCCTTCATTAAGGATTTAATGATTAGCTGATGAGGTGGATGAGGTATGCTATAGCAGGGAGAACATACCATACACTCTTAGGGAAAAAAAGGTAATCAAATCTAGAACCCTTAAGGCACAGATCTCAGACCTGGAGTTTATCTCTCATTTAACATACCTGATTCCACTCATCAGCTAATTCCCAAGACCTTCATGGGCTGAAGAGGGTAAACACAAATCTCTGCAGTGCTGCAGCACTCCAGGATCTGAGCTCGACACTCCTGTGCTAGACCGTTCTAACCGGCAGCTGGTTCGGAGACAGGCTCGGAAAGTTAGCAAAAACAGCACTCCATAGAAGAGCCAGCTCACCAAAATAAGGACGTTGTCGTTCTAACCAGTGGAGCAATGAGTGAGGAACTCAGGGGAGACGGTGGTGACAAGCGATTTATTATATATATATATATAAAAATAACTGACGTGACCCCGTGTCACCACGCGTCGTCGGCCTTACAGGCGGACACGTGAAGGCGTGGTGTTCCATACCATCGGTGTTAAACCGAGTGAATCGACTGAAAGGGAACTACACTGTTATCTAGGTAGTAGATTTTTTTTCTGATGTTGGTATAACAGCATAAACGTCTGAGATGTGGTGTGTATACTGGGCATTGGTCAGTAAATCTACAGCAGTATTGCATCTTATTTTATGTCCCGCTCTACAGCGGCAGCTGATGGTGAAGACACATATTGATTATAAATGCGCACTGCTTTGAAGTGCACAAAAAACATTTAATAGAAGAAGAAGAAGAAAATATATATATATATATATATATATTAAAAAAAGAAAAGAATTACTTATCATTGACTGACTGGCCTCATTGCATTTCGGTTACCGTGACAGCCCTATTTCCACTCACCCTTGGCTCTGTTCCTTGGCCTTCCCTTTGAACTCTGACCTCTCTCTGACCCTAACCTCATTCCTAAAAAAAACATATGGCAATCCAGACGTAATATATTATAGTGCAGTCTAAAAATGTGTGCATTTGTGTACGCATGTAGGCCTCCACCTTGCTCATCGAGGAGCTTCTTGGCCAGTTCTTCACTCTCGACCTCGTCGGCGGCTTCCAGTTCCAGAGGGTCTTCGGCGATGTCCAGCGCCTCGAGCTCCAGTTCCAGCTCCTCTGTGCTGCTCGCCTCTTTCCCCTCACGGCCCTCTTTAGTCTCTGTTAAAAGGAGTCAACTCAATTACCACTGATGAAACACGATACATACCAGGTCTGAGGGTGACGTGCATCATAACTCTGCACCTTTGCTCTCCTCCTTGTCTTTGCTCTGGCCGGCCTTCTCGTTGTCCTTGAACAGAATGGCAGGAACAAAAGCCTTTAGGTCCACCAGGTTTTCGTAGAAGTTCCGTGCGTCCTCGTCCTCCCAAATCCCTCCATCAAGCTCATAGTCTCCAGGCTTCCCCGGGGTGAAGATATCGATGCCTGGACCGTGTTCTGCCACACACACACACATACACACACACATACACACACACACACACATACACACACACATACACACACACATACACACACACACACACACATATATATAAATGAGACTTAGAACTGAACATTGAGACATGCTGAAAAGTTTGGCACGTAGGTTGATTTCAATGCCGTCTGCATCAATTGTGAAAACTATCCAACACTTGTTAAACACCAGATTAATGTGTGTGTGTGTACCTTCCTGGACTGATTTATCCTGAGGCAGCTCGGGCATGTTCTCATCCAGCAGATCAGCCAGAGACTGAGTGTTAGCCAGTAGTTTCTGGTAGCACGTGGCAAACTCCTCATACTGCTTATGCCTATCCTCGCTCAGCTCTCCTTTCGAGTGGAGGATACGCCTGAGAGAAAAAACAGAGAGACATTTTAAGAAGCGTTACAGTGGCTTTGCTTGCTCCGATTAAAGACACGGTGGCGATGGCGTTTGCTAACCGGTTCTGTCTTTCGATGTTCTGCAGCTCTCTATGATCTTTCTTCAGGTGCTTGGTGAGAGAGGTGAAATACTCGCGGAGGAGGTTCTGAAAGGGCTGCTGCTTCTCGGCATTGATGATCTCGCTGGGAGGGAAGGCCAGGCTGAACTTGTCGGCTGCGCCCTTCACGCGGCGAGGCACCAGGCCGGCGATGTCGTCTCCGCAGTGCTTGCAGAAGCTGATCACCACCGAAATGTGCGTGTGAGTGTCGCGGTCCGCGCTGATGATGCTTTTTAGCTGCTCGTAGATCAGAGAGAGCCCCTCCTTATCGGTGAACAGGCCCACGATGGTGAGTTCGGCGATGAAGCGCAGGTCCGTGCGCAGCTTGCTCACGTTCGGAGCTTTCTCCTCCTTGCGTGCCTCGAAGTACCTCTTCCAGGCGGCAAGCAGGAGGGGAGCAAATTCGGCGTAGCGCTGGTGGAAAAGGGAGCACAGGTGCACGGCGCAGCCCACGTCCGAGATCTTGAGCTTGGCCTCCACCAGCGAGCTGACCGCCTCGCCGATGTACTTGCTGAGGTTGAGCGAGTCGAAGTCGTGCGAGAGGGAGCCGCGCTGCTGCTCGGTGAGTGTACGGAGCTTCTTGACGAAGGCCGTGTTCTTCTTGAGGCTTGAATCCAAGCGGCTGAAGAAGGCCTCCTCGGGCCGGCTCTCCTGCACGTGCTGGTTCTTAACACGCAGCTCCTTTCTGATTTGGTGCCTCTCCCATGCCTCCTGGTGCAGCTGCTGAGCTTCCTCCTTCTCCCTAAAGAGAGGGAACAAATATTTTTAAGAAGATTGTTCATAAAACTGTCCAAAAAATAATATACAGCTAGAGTGTTGTGAGGCAGATCATTAACTCTCCACCCTGCACAAACCTCAAAAATCTCATTTCAATCCCAAACATCCAACGAAAAATCTTACTTTAGCTGAGCTGCCTCCTCTTCCTTCTGCCGTTTCGCTTCCTCCTCCTGCAGCTTCCTTTCTTGCTCCTCCTGCTGCTTTCGCTCCTCTTGTTCTTTTCTCTTCTGCTCCTCTTCAGCCTTCTGCTTTTCCTCCTCCTTCTTCTTGCGCTCCTTCTCTTCTTTCCTCCTCTTCTCCTCCTCCGCTCTTCGCTTCTTCTCGTCGGCAGACTTTCCGCCTTCTTTCTTTCCGCTCATTTTGCCCTCGTCCCTACCCTTGTCACGGGAGAAGGTGGCTCGTCTGTCCCCGTCTCGGTCCTTCTCCCGCTCCTTGTTGTTGAAGGGACCCGTCTCTTTCTCGTCCATGTTTACTGATTTTTTGCGCTCAGCAGGCATTCTGCTAAAATAAACAAATAAACAAATAATTAAAAAATCAGAGATAACTTTAAATTTTGCGAACCATGCTCAAACCCCCCCCCCCCAGCTAATCGAGCTAAGCAGTCTAACGTTGCATAGCTCCGTAATGGTGTTGCGCAAAGTATTGAAAGCTCAGTGCTTTACAAATGTGGCGAACTATTTTATACTCTTAACGTTCAACACTTCTCGAGTCTGTATTTTTTTTTTTTTTTAAACACACCAACACCGTGTTGACAGACGAGTAAAACTCATATTCCACTCGGCAAAGGTGCTAGTGAATTGCTTGTAGCCTTCACGCAGCCTACTTTTATATGAAATTGATCACCAAGTTATTGTCCGTAGGTTATGCTCACAACAGATATTTGGTGTGTGGGGGGAGAAAAAACCCACTCGACTCAAACGCCAGAAGCTAAAGCGATGAACTGACACAACTGAACCCAAACCTAATAGCCAAGAAATTCTGTTGTGTTAGGCATCTATAACATGCAGATGAAGAGGGGTTTTTTTTTGTTTTATTTATTCAGCATCACATATACAAAACAGAAATTCCACATGCTGTGTGCCTTTTCAACACATCATGATGAATATCAGACGATGACAGATGACAGATGGCCTTTTTTTCTTCCCTTTTACATAATATCGTTGTGGCATCGGACATGTTGCGAGACTATGCTTGGCATCGGTATCGAAGTCCAAATGGACAGCCATACAACACCACCACAAATTAACCACGGCCATCAACAGTAATCTAATCAACGAAACACTGCTTCTCCACTAACTACTTATTACTGTTAGTATTATTGCTGTTTTGAGGACTAGCTGGCTTAGAGAACAGCTTTACTGAACGTCATTTAACAACCGCCACGTTAACTGGCGGATCTTTCAAAACTAGCAAGCCATGTTTATGATCTTTTCTCAAGATATAAAAGCAAACGTTCCCTCCTAGAGCGCCTGAAAAACGACAACACGGCTGATTATTCGGTTAAAACCATAGACATGGTCACCACGCAGGTGTTTCGACGTTAGCTGCAGCTGTGACAGGTGTATATATATATATATATATATATATATATAAATAAATATAAATAAATTAGATTCGTTACCGAAACCGTGTCGCTCCCAAAGCTAGCCAACAAACCGCCGCTAATCACTAAACAAGCCGCTCGCGCTCTTGTTGTGCGTCTACAGTAAACAACGGCTAGGTCTCGTTAGCTAGTTAGCTAGCTAGCTGAGGAGCGTCAGGAACGTCACGCGTCGTCCTCCTTATATCTCCTTAATAAAAACGCCCAACAACAACAACGTCTGGCTTCATTCTTTACGTTTGTAGCCGATAAAGTGATAAAGTGTCAAAGCGGTTGCTAGCGAGTCAGTCCGAGCATTAGCGTGTCAATGCTAGCGGTTAGCTAAGCGCTTAGCCCGTCGCGTTTCGGTTACGGCAGGCCGCGCGCGCGCGCCGAGAGAGGTTTGTATGTAAACACTGACGAGAGGCCAGCAACTCCGCCGCGAAACCGTGGTTCTCCGTTGGTTCTCCGTTGGTTCTCCGTTACCTTACCTTCAAAATAA
This sequence comes from Olivaichthys viedmensis, assembly GCA_028565825.1. Classification (NCBI taxonomy): domain Eukaryota; kingdom Metazoa; phylum Chordata; class Actinopteri; order Siluriformes; family Diplomystidae; genus Olivaichthys; species Olivaichthys viedmensis. Next base: position 464,829 of record JAOUQW010000010.1, on the reverse strand, counting down.
GCACAAAATGACATAAGGTCGAGTTGGTTGAACGGTTGACGACGTCGTTGTTGTTGTTTTTGTTTTCTTTCCTTCTTCGGCTTAGCTTTCGCAGCTAGTTAGGACCCCAAGAACTGGGACATTTTTTGTGCGCCTGAACAAAAAAAAAAAAAAAAAAAAACCCCGCGAAAAGGCCTTCGCTCACACTTCCGTACTACATACCAAAATAGCCAGGCGACATTTATTTATTCATTTATTACTTTAAAAGTTGTTATTATTGAGTGTAATAGCACAGAAACACGACGTGACTGCAGACTAAAAAGCACATAGGCCGTGTGTGCGTGTATATATATATATATATAAACCCCAACCCTATTATATACAGGCTATGGTCGACCACTGCAGCCTACAGGAGTAAAAATGCTAGGATTAGGACACTGCCCGAGGGGACATGGCAAGGGTTTGTCTATTGTGAATTAGAACCACGCCTCACCAAACCTCCCCACCCCATGGGAAGGAAAAACACTGATGAAAACGTGAACAAAAAGAAGCAGAACAAGGCATATTAATATGTATGGCAGTATATAGGTATAGGTTGCGGTTCACTCTGAAGTGATCATGGCACTGCCCGACTGCCTTCGAAGGCTGCACCCTTCACAGTGAGGACCATGTAAGGTCCGTGGGGAGAAGTCTGAAGGGTCCCTCTGCAAGGGGTTGAAGTTTGCACGTCGTTTTTTAAAAGCCGAAGCCGGCGTTTTATGTGCCGCACGATCGCTGACGTTTATGTGAACGAGAACAATGTATGTACGTTTAACAATTACCAGATGGACTAAGCACCAATTTCATTTAGGAGTCCACTGTTCACTTGGTCTCATTTCTTTCATTCCCAGACGCCAGCAAATAGAAATGCAGGAGCTCTGAGCTGTTACCTGAGGTCGAAACATGAACCCTAGAAACATGAACCCGCCATCGAAGCGCTTGTTTGCCACAGCGCTACTTTCAGCTGTCTTATTCAATTTAAGTTACAATTTAGTATTAATCAATGTAATGTTTCGTCCTTGGCCTTGATTTATGGACATGTACTGTAAAACTCATTCAACATTGAAACAGCGCAAAGAATCCTAGGAGCAAAGTGTCCACAAAGAAATAGAAGGGGGCCACTGGGGAGTTAAAAAAAAAAAAAAAATTCATAATAGTTTATCCACCTTTTGTCTTCTCTGGTCATGTAAAAATGAAGCGTTTCCCGTCTGTCGTCCCCAGGTGCAGTGAGGCGAGTGGAAAGCTTTTTTATTGTCCTTGACTTTTTGACGTATCGGAAACGATTTCCACCACATGCCACGTCAACCAATTAAATGCAGTTTTCTGAAATGAAATCATTGATTGGATGCCTGAGAAATAACAGTCATCAATTTTTTCCACCTAAATTAGCGTGGGTTAGGTTGAGGTATGGACTGCAGCATGATTCCCACACTTTAGCCACAGACTAGATGTGGTTTTCCAAGAGTCAATCAAACATCACCCACATGTAAACACTTTCTATAGCATGCCATATCTACACCACATGTGGCCCTCACCTGTGTGGCAGCAGCGCAATGCACAAAATCATGCAGATACGGATCAGCGGCTTCAGGTAATGTTCACATCAACCATCAGAATGGGGGAAAAAATGAGATCTCAGTGATTTTGACCGTGGCATGATTGTTGGTGCCAGACGGGCTGGTTTGAGTATTTTTAAAACTGCTGATCT
>JAOUQW010000010.1:451203-461461 GCA_028565825.1 Olivaichthys viedmensis | reverse complement strand
AAAGTAAGTCACTCCTCCTCAGGGGCACGGGAAGGGGGGGCTGCCGGGGCTGCATATCATCTGAATGCAGCACTTTAAAAAGTAAAAACCTAACTTTAAAAAGTAAGAATTAAATATAAGTTAAATCAATGGGTACAAATTGGTTAAAACAGTGGTGTAGGGGAAATTATATATTCAAATTATTTATTGAGTAAATATTTGTTGAGGAAACATACCATTTGGAAAATAGATTGGCCACTCAAGGACGCTCGCGCTTAAGCAGAGATGCCTCCCACACATTTGGCAAGCAAAGATGGCGACCGGCAATCAGAAATCTTTTTCGGATTTTTTTCAAATAATATTTCAAAGAAAACTAAAATTAATGGCATAAATACTAAGGTATCATTCTGGACAGATTGCATATATCCATCGTTAGGCGATTCATTAACACACCGGTGTTCTGACTTTTATTATCTATCGAGACATCCTACCTGCGCATACTCACTTCACTTTTGCGGCAAGTTTCGGGGTGTAATTCACGTTTGCTTGTTTTTTTTTATGCTAGAAGCATTTTCTGACACCCATTTCCACTATAAAAATATGCTACTTATAGTTTTCTAATGGAGGCTTTTTTTCTAAGGTCAAAATATTGCGGTATTGTTTGACAAACACCTGTAAAGGCATGCAGGACAGTTCAATAAGGTAGCACAAATCGTCAGAACACCGAAACGCAAGGGTACGTTTGGTGCCCTGTAATTCCCGGTAAGACATGGGATTATTGCTAACACTGCCACCGTGCAGTTAGTGTTTAATTAGGCTATTTGTTTCAGTCCCTGTGTGTGTGTGTATGTGTGTGTGTGCGCACATTGAATAGGCTTATGTTACTACCTTTAGCCTATACAATAGAACTACATAATTAAAATCCAGTGAAAAAGTGTTTAACTTGGCTATACTGCGTTGCTTTGAGCCATTCGCTAACAGGAAAATAATTCATGAATTGTTTACCGTGGCTATGCAACTTGATGCGGAATGATATTGCTGATAGAGCCCTTAGGCTGAGCTATAAAAAAAAACAATTACGTCACAGTTTTACTTTCAGTTAGCAGCCCCTTCTACTCAAAACATCTTCCTGTGCCTCTGCTCCTCCTCATTATTAGGGAGCCAGGTGTGGCTAGATAGGAGAGCAAAGAGAGCAGCAAGGGTGAGATTGTGCCAAAAGGTTTTGAATGTTGTTGCACGATGGTGCTGTTTAGGTAACTAGGTCAGCCTGACACTACGTGTTCACTTGCACATTTTGTGGCCGCATGCCACCTTTCTCTGCTTGTCGCTGGTGGGCGTTTCTATAACGTTTACTTGTAATTGGTCAGAGGTGGTAGAAGTACACAAATACTGTGCAAATACTCGTCTAAACAAATACTCTGGTAAAGATCGAAATACCGCTTCATATTCTTTTTCAAGTCAAAGTATGAAAGTACAAATTTACTTAAAGTAAAAAGTACAAGAAAGAGTCACGAAAGACAAAGAAGTCACACATTACTTTTGGTTACTGACGGTAAATTAGTGCACCTTTCACCAAAGAACCAAGAAACATGGAAAAACATTAGCTAAAGCGAACTAACAACAGCTACATCCCCCAATCTCTCAAACATTAGCTAGCATGATAACTTTGATGATACAAACTAGCTTGCATGCTAACAGCTAGCTGTCACGATACAAACTGCCTAGATAAATATGAAATGTAGTTAACATCAGATAGATTATAATGATGGGTATTAGGTCTTATTCTTGTTGTCACATCTGTTACAGTTTAAATTTGTTAGGAATTTTTAACTGCTTGAAGCCGTCTGATGCTAAAAAGTCCCTTTATGACTTCGAAAAATATGAAGATTATAGAGAAATGCAGTGATGTAGTGTTTGGAAATGTAGTGAGTAAAAGTTAAAAGTAATAAGTGAAAGAAAAACTCAAGTACAGATACTTAAGTACAGTCAAGAAGTAATTGTTCTTTGTTACTTCCCACCTCTGGATTTGTTTATGGCGCATTAAAAGTCTCCCCCTTCGTGAAGCAGCCATCATGCACTGTACGAATGCACCAGAGCTCTCCGTTGAAATGAATAGCATGCGGCACGCCAAAGTCTACACCTAGCGTGAGGGAAGACTATAAGAAAACTTTGTATGATTGGAAAAAGCTAATGTCAGCTAGCTAGTTAGCTGAGATTGTTTTAACATTTACACATCCATAGGTGTATTTTATATAAAACTTTGCTGCAGAAAATGTTCCCAACGCTTTCTAAAAAATATCAGTTTAGTTTAGCCCTATTCATGATGAGGGTGACGTCTGTGATAAAACTCTCGTATTGGACGGCTATAAATGAAGACGGCACGAGCGGATTTCTATCAGGTTTCTTTTCCTGCGTTTCATGTTTGCGTCACACACGGTGATATGGTCACATTATTGTATCATGAATCTATTTACATTAAACTACAATCTTGATATTGTGGTATGTGCAAATATAAAGTGAGGTTTTATTCCGGCTGTAACTGTCAGTTAAATGGCCAGATTAATCAGCCTGAGGGATCGCGCTCTTTGGTTTACTATCTTTTTCCTTCCCAGTGCAACACAGTGTAGGTGATGTAAATAATAGCAACTACATTTTAAAAGACTTTCAAAGCATCCATCATTCCGTGATTGCTAGAAAATTAAAAAAGCTGGTGTGGATAAATGCTGTTTAAAATGGAAGCATTTTTTTCAGTTAGACGCACTCGATAGAGACGAGTTAAAACGCTTTAGAAATGCTTTTGGTGCAAATCTGCCTGGTTTCTAATTAATCACACAAGGTTGTTTTCTTTTATTTACTTACTTATTTTTATTTCATTTTCTTTTTTGCCCCGTCATCATTCTTGGTCCCAGCACTTTTCAAAACAAAGTTACGCCCATGTACACACTTGAGGCATAAGGCGTTAATACTGTTGGGCCAAAAAAAACATAAAAGAGTCAAAAATATCCAAAATGTGTTTGTCAGATTTAATCACAGAATTCTTCCAACAAAAACAGTTTTGATATGCTTAAAACAAAAAGTAAATATATACTTTTTGACCTGCAAATTTTATTTCATGTTGAGAAATCGTGAAAAAAAAAAAAATGTGGATAGAGAGATCAGTTCTCAAGATATTGTAAGTACAGTGACCAGGATTCTTCGAATGATTTAGTATTGTTTCAAAGTTTAGCTGTGAGTTTTTCTAAGTTTAAATGATCTGTTAACAAGTTAAGCCAGTGTTCTATGAATATTTTGGTTCTGTCTTTCCAGTTAAGTAATATAGTCTTTTTGGCAATAGTAAGTGCTATAAATATGAAAGGTTTAAGATGTTCAGTTATTGATAATGTGGAGATGTCACCAAGTAATGCAATAATGGGGCATAAAGGGATGCTGAGGTTGAGGATCTTGGACAGCTTACCCATGACCTCCGACCAGAATTTCTGTATGTAAGAACAGATCCAGGAAGCATGAAAGTCATCATCTGTTGAGGCTGGACAGTGTGGGCATGTTTTTGTGTGACTGAAACATATGCGGTGCGGTTTATGGGTGGTAATATGAGTTCTATAAAGAACTTTATATTGTATTAATTGGGGTTTTGAGTTATAGGACATGGAGAAGATGTTATTACATATATTTTGCCAATTGATGTCAGATTGTTGATTATATATGTCAGCTATCCACTTCTCAATTGGAAATGATATTGTGCTTTTTTCAGATAATATGAATTTATATATTTGTGCTAACATTTTTTGGCTTGAGGGAGCGTAACTTTAGGTAGAGAGGTGGACTGTGGTTATGGAAGTAAATATAAAAAAGGGGGAAAAAGGAAAGTTATAACTACAGGATCATACAAAAAAAGTCAACATCTTTAAATAATGTTACAATTTTAGGAATGGTAAGTTGGTCGGTCAAAGATCTTCGCCTTTTCCATATGTTCAAAGGTAAGTCAGCTTGCATGTCTGACCTACTCTTCCTCACCACCCCCTGTCGCCTATGGGCCATAATTTATATACCTTTGGTCAGTGGAAAACATGCCGAAAATCACATAGAGGCTATGAGATGTGCTATATTTAGGTAAAATGTTAACTTTAAGCCTTGATAAGCACAACATATTAGTACGTCATACCATTTTTAGGAGACATCACACACCATTCCTTGAACAGACTTGTTTTTCATTAAGTGGTCCAAAATTCATCTACGACTGTTCTCCAACCCTGTTAGACATTATAGGAAGAAACTCAGTGCTGTTATTCTCTCCAAGGTTGGTGTTATACATTTTACATAGTCCTATTTGCTCGTTTTCATGAAGGGTGCCAATTATTCTGGATTGTTTATTCTGCCACTTCCTCAGCCTCAGAGGAAGCTGGCAGTGCTGCCACCACCTCACCCCCCCCTGAAGCCTCATAGGAAGCTGCCAGTCCTGCAACCAGTTCAACACCACCTGAAGCCTCAGAGGAAGCTGCCAGTATGCCACCACAGCCTCAGAGAAGCTGGCAGTACTGCCACCACTTCAACCCCACCTGAAGCCTCAGAGGAAGCTGGCAGTCCGATCACCACCTCAACTCCACCTGAAGCCTCAGAGGAAGCTGGCAGTCCTATCACCACCTCAACTCCACCTGAAGCCTCAGAGGAAGCTGGCAGTCCTATCACCACCTCAACTCCATCTGAAGCCTCAGAGGAAGATGGCAGTCCTATCACCACCTCAACTCCACCTGAAGACTCAGAGGAAGCTGGCAGTCCTATCACCACCTCAACTCCATCTGAAGCCTCAGAGGAAGCCCCTGTTCTTACATCACCGCAGCTCCCCCAAGGGTTCCAGCTGACTGGCCATCCAGTTTTGTCAGACACTGATAGGACTGATGTAGTGGACCAGGGACTCATGCATGTAAATCCAAACTTCACATTTCCCAAAAGAAAGGATGGACAATACTTTATTGTGCAGAAACTTTGTCAATGAAGAAAAAAATTGTTGTACTTGGCTTGTGTGTTTAAAGAAAGGTGATGCAGTCTTTTTCTTTTGCTGCAGTTTGTTCTTGAGAAAACATACAAATTTATAACAGAGGAACAACGTGACTGGGACAGTATTGGGGCTTTGCTGAAGCAGCATATCAACAACCCGGACCAAGATAAAAAATCTTGTGCCATGGAAAGAACTCAAACTTCAATTAAAAAAGCCAAAGCATTAGATCAAAGAGAAATCTCCCTTATTGAAGCTGAAAAGAGGTGAAAGGTGCTCATCTGGTTGACTGTCAAAGAAGTTGAGTTATTGGCTATATGTTTGATTATGCATATCAGACAAATGAAAAGTGAAAAAAAAAAACATACTATATATCTGGGCTGAAATGTAATCATGCATCAGTTGTCATGCACAACTGATACCTGTGCGTGTGAAATAGCGTGGCGGGCGCGACCATGCGCTTTTGTTATGTTAGGTTAAGTGCCCTTGTCCCATGATGTGACCCTGTCAACCTGTGTGTCGTTTGTATGTAATCAGTGTCCCTATTTAAGCCCTCATTTTCCCTGTCCAGTTTGTCCTCGATTGTTTTGTGTTAACTGCTGTTTGATGGCCCGTGTTGCACGTGCGATCCATTTGTTCGTTTGCAATAAATGTTATATGTTATTTAAATTGGCTTCACGCTTGTGTCCTGTCTCCGCCGCTGCGAACGTGACATCAGTGACAAGATGATAAATGTAATTATAGCCAAAATCAAAGAATCTAAATAATTTTGGACTGCATGCCAAATGTCTGAACAGATGTCGAGGTGAAGAAGAATTTTCTAGGGTTCCTAGTCTGGCCCCACAGGCTTTGGACTACAATCACTCATATGTGAATTTTGTTTATCCTGTGGAGATACAAGACAATACTGTGGACCTCACTCTCAAGAGCTGGAGTGAGACAAGATGGGAAAGCCATATGAAAACCATTGAGCCCTTGCACTATCAGACTGACAGGGCCCAAGAAATTCAGGTTCCCTTATTAAAATGGAGTGTGTGAGTTGTACCTCAATCTTTGGGTCACATTGAGGATTGCATGCACTCTTCCAGTGACTGTCGCAGAGCAGAACTTTTTAAAGCTCACACCTACCAAGAATGTCTGAGTCGACTGGCCATAATCAGCATTGAGCCATGAGGTGGGCAGTCAGCTGTCTTATCTGACATGTTAGATCCAGAAAGGTAAGGTGAGGCAGCAAGTGCCCCAACTAGCATTTTTACATAACTGAATAATGTGTTTTATTTGGATTGTTTCTAATATTTTTCATTTAGATGAAGATGGAATATTAAATATGTGCTGCTACCTAATCCACAACTGCCAAATTGCATGCCAATTTTTTATAGCAGTACATGATGTACAATACTTTTGAAATACTCAGTAGTTACAAACACACAACATTTAAAATGCACAGACTTTACTTGCTGTTAAACCAAGCACTGCTTAGTAATCTTTTTAGCATTTTTGGGTTGATCTTTGGGTTGTGGGGTGTTTTAATGGAAAACATGGGTAGGTGGAGAATAAATGTGCGAATAAATGATTTGCTGAAATGCTGTGTAAAAACAATGTGGAAACTACCCAAAGCTGGAGGTGTCTGGAGCCTCACCTCAGATTGTCCTCATGCTGATAATGAATGCTGTTCACTAATGAGCTGATGATGTCACCATCCCTACTAATAAGTCACACTAATTAGATCACTAATAAATCCCAGCTGCATCTGGCAAAACTAATTACAAAAAATATGAAGAAGGAGAACAGAAAAAGGGCCTCTCATCAAAAAAAAAAGCAATGAATAGAACAAAAAACAAAACAGGGACCACAGAGACCCTGCTCAGCTCTAATAGCATCCTATCTTCTCAGTCTACTTTTAATTAGAGCCACCAGGCCCCAGATGTGCAGGCAATTATGCATTTAATTCCCTTTCAATTTAGGGATCATGTAAACAGTGCATTGAAAGACAATTGACCAGCCATTTGCTTTCTCATCCATCTGTTCCTAGTCCATACTGAGAAACTGGGCTAGTGAATGGAACAGCCGCAGTTACAGGTAAGAGAGTACCACAATGGGCCCTCTATAACCTCTTGTTGTTAGAATAGACAAGTAGTCTTATTATAATAACCTAAGGTAGATATTGTATAGCTTACATCCACTAGCTTATATTTACTGTAGGAATTATTTTTATTTGATCACTTTTTAAGAAGTAATACAACATTTTACTCCGTTGATACTCCTTTTTTTATTCACTAGACACAACAACATGCCCATCAAGTGCCGAGCATCACACATACTCACTTACACATACATTCACATTTAGGGGCAATTTAGAGTAGCCAAATCCTCCTACCAGCATGTTTTGGGAGGATTGAGGAAACCGGAGTACCCGGAAGAAACCCACTTGGACACACGGAGAAGATGCAAAACTCCACTCAGATAGTAATCGGAGCTCAGGATTGAACTCCAGAAGATGCAAAACTCCACTCAGATAGTAATCGGAGCTCAGGATTGAACTCCAGAACCTGTAGCTCTGAGGCACCAACACCACCTGCTGCGCCACCGTGCCGCCCCCATTATTAAAGAATACATTACTTAAAACTGACTTTTTTTTCAGCTGTTCATGAAATTTAATATCAAGATATACCCGAAATATCTAAATGCTTTTTTTTATTTTTATTATTGTGAACATTTAAATATTTTATTTAAAACACAATGCATGGAAATAAAGAAAACGCTCTTACGTACACAACAAAAACACAACAAAACCCTAAGAACGTAATACAATTTTTACATAGCAAATTGCACAAAGCTCTTTGGAGTATAATACAAATTATTTGGCACCTTTAACCTTCTTCCGTTTGTAATTATTCCCATTATGACCTCATGAAATGACAGAAAGGAGTTATTCTGTACCATCAGCATGTGCCATTCACTGTTCTGTAGCTCAAATACGTGTGCCAGTTTACTTAAGTATGATGAAGCAGCAACAAGATCAGATTAACCAGCTATCTCAAAGTATTTTATGCCCCCTGCTCAACTGTTCTGGTCTCGTAATATGTATACAGCGTCAAAAACCAAGAAATTTTGCGCAAGAAATGATGAAACAGCCTCTTTTCCTCAGTCTCAAGGTGAGACCTCTGGCTCTTTTTAGCAGGCAGAAAACTAGCACCCTTTGATTTGCATAGCCATATTACAGAGGGGGCTCTCCTAGGCTCAAGCAATTCAAACCAGGGTAAGCAAAGTGCTATTTCTAATTTGTTGGACCTATGCAGTAGTCACTGTAAGTTTAGGCGGTATAGAAGTAAAATGCTTGCTGGAGACATGGTCAATGGTGTCAAGTCACTCATATTTTTTTTCCATTCTAGAAACCCCTCACAGCTGTCACTGGTTTCATCTTTGGGCAACATGGTGTGAGACCCTTTTAGTGAAGCAAGCCCCCTTGGCCTGTCAAGCATTGTTCTATTGTTCCCCAAGCCTGGTTGAAGGGACAACAAAGTAGAATAGGCATAGTGTATATATCAGGGAAGACAATCCAACTAGTGGCCACCACTTGCCCCCAGTATCACTTTGACCCCCAGGGGACTGTATTATTTATAAGTCCTTTGATAGGGACCAGTTCTTCCCAGCTAGACATGTGGTGTCTGCCTCTATAATGAAGGTAGCCAGAAGCACTAATGTATCCCACAATGCCAATGGGCATGTTGAATTACACCCAGGTTGTAAGTTTACCTGGTTGAAGGACAGTGGTGGTTTAGTAGTTAGGGTTCTGGGCTACTGATCAAAAGTTCTTGGGTTCAAGCCTTGGCACTGCCAAACTGCCACTGTTGGGCCCTTAAGCAAGGCCCTTAACCTTCTCTGCCCCAGGGGTGCCATATCATGGCTTACCCTGCCTTACTAACAAGCTAGGATATGTGATGAAAAGGATTTAACTTTACTTGTACATGTGACAATAAAGGCTGAGTTATGAATCCCAAAGTTCCTCTGAAATATGCCAGGTTGGGGGGTGGACGATGCTATCTGGTCCTTAGATCTTGGAATCTTGGCAGGGCCAAAGCAGGACAAGGTTACAGCTTTACAAGTAACTTAATATCCCATGACACTCTGGACAATGTGCCAGTCCAACCTTCAAGTATTGAAGGTCACCTCCTTATGATTATGATGTCGTTAGAGTTCATATCATCAATAGCCAAGTGATCTGGTAGTAGCCCTTATGCCTCTCTTATCATGCTTGTCCTCGATCCCTTCCAGTTTGCCTACAGGGTAAATAGATCAGTGGACTATGCTGTAAATATGTCCGGAAACACATGGACCTCAGGGGCTGTATATTCATAGACTTTAGCTCAGTTTTTAATGCAATAATTCTCAATTTATTACTGAACAAGTTTCCAAAATGAAGGTAGATCAGTTCATCTGCAAATGTAGCTACAATGTCCTAACCAACAAGAAACAGTATGTTCAAGTGGGTCTCTATCGCTCAGTCTTTCAGGCTCACCACAAGGCTGCATGCCTTTTGCTCTACTGTCTCTACACTAAGAATTGCACACCCAGTAACCCCTTGATCAAATTACGTTTGCAGATGACACCACCCATATAGGTATAATCAAAAACGACAAGGTCATGCACCATACACAACATGGTGTGTAATGACCAACCTAGATCTCAATGCCACTAGAACTGTGGAAATGATAATATATTTAACCTCCTGCATCCTCTAATCAAGAACACTATTGTCAATGTGGTGGAATCCCATAAATTCCTAGTTACATTTATTTCCAACAGTCTCACATGGGATGAAGACATTAGTTCTATCACCAGGAAAGCACCAAAGCACATGTATTTTTTTAGACAGCCCAAGAAACTCATTGCACAACATATTCTTATACAGTTCTACAGAGCCATCATTGAAAGTGTAATTTGTTCCTCTGTTGTTGTCAGGTCTGGCTCCACTACTGCCCAGTCCAAAAAACAACTGTTATCAAATGTGGTGAGAAAGCCATTGGCTGCAATCTTCTATCCCTTGACAACCTGCAGTTGTAATTTGAGCTACCAGAATTGCTGCAAATCCTTCCTACTCGGGCCTTAAGTTTAAGTTCAAGTTCAAGTAGGTTTTTATTGTGATTTCTCCATATACCTCGTATACATTGAAATGAAATGTAGCTTCTACAGGACCATGGTGAAACATGCAACGATACAGCAGCACGCTATACAGGACTACATAAAGTGCAAATACACGACAGTGAGGACGAGTGCAAGAATACA
>JAOUQW010000010.1:361077-375219 GCA_028565825.1 Olivaichthys viedmensis | reverse complement strand
GGCAGGAGTGTGGAATAAAGTGCAGTAAGTGGTTAACACCCCAATAACAACACTGCTGTACCTGATCCACTCGTACCTGCACCACACACACACACACACACACACACACACAACCATGTCAATGTCACTGCTGTACCTGATGCACTCGTACCTGCACCACACACACACACACACACACACACACACAACCATGTCAATGTCACTGCTGTACCTGATCCACTCGTACCTGCACCTCAGCACAATTAACACCATCCGCTCCGCTCTTCCAGCTCAGACACAGCACACAGCTCAGCTCCTTGTGTTTTACACACACACACACACACACACACACACATATATCTATATATATATATATATATCCACTTTTTTTCTTTACCACTACATCCCTTCGTGCTTAGTGCTTGTTTCTCATAGGCCTGCTCCTAAAATCCTGCAATAACACTGGAACTGACATCACCCTGGTTCTGCTGTAATCTGGTACACCAGAATGTCCCCAAACTGTTCAGCCTACCCTTCTGAAATATGAATTCCATTATCACGCCTCTCTACCTCTCTGTCCCTGTAAACTTGTAAAGTGTAACCAAAGAACACGGGACCACGTCTCTCGAGAACGTCTGCTCATTTTTCCGACCTGAAAACCAGCGCCGGCCGCTGCTGTTATGATCTATTCTGAGTGTCCACAGTCTCTTTAATTAAGATATCCAAGCTGAAAAGTCGTTTAGGTCTGCGGTGAGGCCTGGGCGTGTTAAATGTCGAGATGTCATGCGTGAGTGGACGTACTGTAGTAATGATGGAGAACTGAGATAGAGTGAGATGAAGAAGAAAACCGTTTTTAATGCTCTTATTGCATTTCGTAAACGCTCAGATGGTTTCGTTTAAATCATTAGTCAGCCCTGCAGCATGTGTTGAAACTTGTGCAGCGCTCTCCTGCAGCTTCTTTGACATCATACACCAATCCAGGCCGTCCTTTAGCTAAACCGCAAAGCTAATGAAGTGAATGGTAAAGCAGCCTGACTCGGATTCTAAACCCTCCCTTTTTTTTCTGTGTCTCTCTTCTAGGGAATGGACATGAACTCAGCGAACAATGCTACAGCGACTGTGACGGCACGTTTTGTTCTTATCTGGTAAGACACTTTATCTTGTCTATGAGAGCTGATGTTTATTTTCTTGGCAGGGATGGGCTTCAGACCAAAAATTTAAACTGAAAAATGGACTGTAATGGATATAAAGGGATAGTTCGGCCAAATGTTCCCATTACCCAAATAAACACTCCTAGAATAAAATTAGCACCCTAAATTGTTTTTAATGTAGGCCTGGAATGCATACAGTATATGTATAGTAACACTTAAAAAAAAAAGGGTTCCTCAAGGGTTCTTTTAATGGTGAACTGTTCTAGCTTTCTAAAGGGATACTACTTGGAACCCTTTCTGAAAGGTAAATCCTCTGTTGTGCCTTTAAGGATTCCGGCCAGAGGGACAAACCAAATAAGAGTGCATTTGGCCTAGAATCGTCGGGTACACTTAAAAAAAATTGTTTTTAATAAAAGGTTTAATCTAGAACCATTAAGGGCTCTTTGGTTTGTTCCTCTTGGGGAACCCCTAAAGAACAAGGGAGGCAAGGGAGGCTGAGCCTCCTCAAAAACTTGCTCTAAATAAACTTAAACAATGCGATCAAATCGTGTGGTTTTTTTTTCCATCAATCCCTAGCTATTATACGCCTATTTGTAGAAAATGTTGTCTACAATTTACAATTCCTTCCATGTAAGATAAGGTGAGATTAACAAATTACCACTGCTACTCAGACTGACTCCCAGAGGAGGCCGACAGCCTACAGCCTCTGGTAGGTAAATTGACCAATCAGAATCAAGATGCAAATTAATTAAAGCCATTCATGTCTTGAAATAAAAGTCGCTTAAAAGTCAAATGGGAGTCAAAATAAAATTTGCCTCCTTCCGTTTTAATGACCAATCATAATCAGCTACAATACGTTAGTTACATAGTGTCATCTTATGAACCAATTAGCTTCAGGTATCACTTAGTGTGCTTTGCCGTCATTAGACCATTTACATTCACAATTAAAGCTGGCTAACATGGCTGTGAACTTGGGAGTATTTGCTGGAAAATGACTTTACAAAGGAGCAGTTTCAACAACAATTGGAAGTAAAAAACACTGCACGACCAACTCCAAAATTTAAATCTTGTACAAAAGGGAGGACGGAGCCATTTCCTGAGGTGTTTATGCGAGAATATGTAGTGTACCACAAAACAAAGCGGTTCACAGGATCATCGATTCTAAACCTTTTTTTTCGCTGACTATGTGTTCTGATCGACCAGGACTTTGGCAAACCAGGGGTCAATGGTGGATTCAGTGACCTCAAAAACATATCGAGGCTTGGAGAGACATGGTAAATAGCCTTGGTGAGTGTATGTTGTTAGAACGGGCTCTTCATCCATTTATAGAGTGTTGTATTGATCATTGGTCAGTAGACGGCACTGTATGGTGTTCAATAAGCTTCTTATTGACAAGATCCGGGCTGTTCGTTTGAAGTTGTCATTACGGAAATATAGCATTACTAGCTGTTTGGCTAGGTAACAAAAATTGGTTCGATTAATATTATTTTATGCGTCAGCCTCCCGAGAAATTTTCCACACAGACTGCCACTGCTAAAGAAGAGTCCTTCAGAAACCCCTTCAGAAAGCTAGAACCCTTTAGAAACCCCTTTTTTTAGTGTAGTAAATCAGCTAAGTTTGGTGTCTGAAGTTTGCATCTGTAGTTGAAATTTTGCACCGGATCTATGATGTTACGATGCTAAGGTAAGTCTATAGCCGCCACTTTTAGGCATGCAGTTTGCACAATGCTAATCATCACACACTCGCCTCAAAAGATATTGTGACACCATTTATACATAAACGGTTTTTATAAAATAGCAAAATAAGTCTGGAGTGATGCCAAACAATGTGCTGAGGAAGAAGGTGATTCCAGTGCAAAACTAAAGAAGGAAACTTCAGACACCAAACATGTCTTGGCTGATGGACTCCGTTTGGATTAAGGGAGAAGTTGTGTACATTACATTTTTGGCCAAACTATCCCTTTAAGAGTGGCGTAAAAGAAACAGAAAATATTCGTCCTTCCTGTGTGTCGTTTATGCCAAGCTCATTATATAGGCAACGAGGACACGCTGCACAGACTCTCTCTTTGTAACACACACAAGTAATACAATGTGTCCTTGACACCACCTACACACATACGCACGCACACGCACACACACGCAGGCTCAGATATTAATAAGAGAGCAGATGAAAGCAGATGAATATTGGCTTAAAGGCAAAAAAAACAGAATGAGTTTCACTTTGCCCATCAAGCATCACCTTATTTACGTCAGGAAATGAAGATGTATCGCACTCCTGGGCCGAAGGCTATTTATTCATACAGCCGAACATTATGCTCGTCATAGTGACTCACAATGACATATTTTGAAAACCTGAGCATCCTCTGGGCTGTTTTCTGTCCAGACCCATACAAGGTCATAAAGCAACGCTGCGACATCAACATGTTTTACGTGGAAATTACTGATCCACTGAGCACGTGCCGATACAATAGTGTTGTCATGGACACAAAATATCGTCCCCACACACTCCATTCAAAAGAAGGCTGTATAGGTGGTCAGTGTTTGTGCTAAATAAAGCCTGTCCCATTTAAAAGGACATAATATAACACTTCAGGAAGTGCTGTTATAGTAAAATAATGAGTGACGAGGTGGTGTGATGCAGCTTGTCATGTTCCTGATAATTCACAAAGCACAAACTCCTCGGTCCTGAAGACTTTCCCACGGCGGAAAACTTAAAGGAACAGCTTCACCTCTGACTGTTACAAAGCGCTGACACAGGAGTCTCCTTCCATAAATGTTCAATACACCTTCTCCTTACAGAAAGCCTCACCATAGCAACCATTTACACGCTTTTCTCTGTTCAATAACAACACTTTTTTTAATTGTTGGGCTTAAACGATGTTAGCGTCCACCATACAAGTCCCTGTGAATGAGTCGTTGCCATAGAAACGATAACGTGTTAGAACGAGCGTATTAATATAAACCTGTGATTTGACTTGCAGCCGGCACTACTGTCAGAGCTGCAGTTATAGAAAATTAATCAACACCTGACGACCAATCAGAATCCAGAATTAAACAGCGTCGTGGTATAAGGCGTATATTCGATATGAAATTGTGAAAAAACATGGAACCAGTGGCAATAGTGTGATGCCTAAATGTGTGCTTGAAGGAGAACGTAGCTGTGTACAACAATGCAGCTAAATGTTTCTGGATTGGACGGCCACTTGTGTTTTTATTTTTATTATTATTATTTTTTAAAGCTTTTTTTTTTTTAACTGTATCAATCAATAATATTTAATATCTTGACCTTTAAATTAAAAGCTTGATTTAGACATTTTGTGTCTAAAACGCCTAAAACGCTTTGAATTAAATTATGTAATAATAAAATAAAAAACCATTTGCAGCATGTATAAAAAACATTTCAGGCAAATATCTGTCCAGTACCGATACACACCTATTGGATCAGTGATTCCTTGACCATAATAAACATGGGGTGCAATCATATGAGCCCATTGTATTGGTCCACGTGTACCCTATCGTACAAACGCTGTTTCCTCTACATATAAAAGAGGAGGATGATGATGTCTCAATACACACGACTAAACAAATGTGCGTGGTCAGAACCTCAGAATAAAAAAAACACCTTCCATGATTGCACTTTATTGAGAACTTCTGAAGCACATTACTCCAAAATTAGAGGCGTTTCTTCGTGAATAATGATCCAACACTCTCACTATGCGTAGTTTACTTTGGGAACATTTCAAGAAGGATTGAAGCCGTTCTGAGGGGGTGGACCTGCTCCTTGATGAATATGCTGTTAGGTTCTTTTGCATTATTTTATCCGCTCTTGGTACTTTTGAGTAATAATTAAAAATCACCTCACTTGATGTGTGTCAATTATTTTACTGACTTTGTTCAAACAATTCGTGTGCAGTACAGGGACCGTGGTGATGCCTGAGGAAGAGGCAGTGAACGAGGAATGGAGACTGTGTCGGAGAAACACAATAGAACACCAATGGCTGCCTGTTTCTTTACCCACTCCTTCTACATGTACCCCAAGGTGAGGAACAGATCAGTGCGCTACCTATTTTGTGCCTTTCTTTTTCTTTCTGCATTACACTTGTGTGGTGTTCTGACATAGACAACCAGTCTGGAGTATTAAGCTTTGCCAAACCGAGTACCATGAATTACTATTACACTATTTTTAAGGGATCTTAAAATATGTATTCTTTCCTGGCATCAGCATTCTGTCCAGGCAGTGCCCCCGTGCTCATACTCTTCTTCAGCAGCCCATCGTGTCTACCTCTCCATGTTCACTGGGATCTGGTTTACCTGGTGAGTACCATGGGTTCTATCCTTATGCAACGCCAATTAGTCTCCAAGAACCAACACTTTGTTGCCAAGTACAATAGAAGGCGGTATTGCATATTGAATTGATGTGTAACGTTCAGGGTAATTCTTCATCCAGTTTGCATTTCTTAGTTCTTTATGGAAAGGTTTGTGCAGTCACGTGTGCCAAAGGTGAGGGGAGAAACGGTACAAGAGGATCAGGATCAAAGGGCTCCAGCAAACAAGCCGAGAACCGTACAACGCCACGGTCATCCCGAAAGACTAAAAGTGGGAATGAAGAAACTTCCGCTCAGTCTCCGCAGTCTGACTCCGACTCTTCCTCTCCTGCTGGCAGTGCTTCAAACGACATGCCTGCTTCCACGAGTAAGCAAAGGCTTGCCGGCAAACAGAAGCCCACCACCAGGAGGAAAGCAAGCACAAAGAAGGTGGCTACTCGACGATCAGTGGTTGAAAGTGAGGAGGAAGGTGATGAGGAAGAGCCCGATGATGAGCAGACAAGTCAGGAGGAACCAAACGCCGCTGTGGAAGAGTTGCAGGAATCGGGGATGAATGAGGAGACGAAAGCAGACCAGAGTTCCTGTCAAGGAGATGTAGGTTTAGATTCTGTAGACCATGATGGAGAGGAACAGACAATGCACATTGAGAATCTTCTAAATCCAGTGGAGCATGAAGACGTTTCTCCTCCCACCGTAAAACAGTGTGATGAGGAAATGGAGAATGCAGTCGAGCCAAAGGATAATGAGACATCATCTCAGGAGGATCATTCTGAACAGGAGGCATCCGAGAGCGAACCAGCAGTGTGCCTCGAAAAGGATGACCAGCCCTCTATTCTGTCTGCTGAGCAGGTGATGCTAGAGGGACCCAGTGACACACCTGGCTCCTTAGTGAGCCACGATAATGTGACTACTGCAATGGTGAGCTCTTCAGAGGAAACCGATCATGAACCAGAACCTGAAGCTAACGTAAAGCCAGTTGAGTGTGGAAATGTAACAAGTGAAGCTTGTGGACTTCCTGTGCCTGACAGCATCTCGCCTAACCATACAGCTAAAGACTGTTTGCTAAAAGATCAAGACTCTTTGGTAACTACAGAGATGAAGCAAGAAGGATCTCCGGACATCAGTAGTCATCAGGATAACACCGAGTCCATACCTATGGACTGTGACTCTCCTGCTTCAGAGAGCACTTCCCTTGATGCTGAGATGGTGCTGGAGATTAACAGTGCTGTTCCTGAACCCCAGATCCTATCTTCTGACCAAATCCTTATTCAGGACAAAGACCTGAAGAACGAGGTACATGATAGCAAGTCTGAGCCCTCAAAGGATCAGACGGGTTCAGACAGGAGAGATGGGCGGCAACGCAAGTCTCGCTTCCACTCGCCCACAACCACCTGGTCCCCAAAGAGCGAGTCCAAAAGGGAAGGATCACGGAGGTCACGGTCCAGGGAACGTAGTCGCAATACCAGTTCACCACACAGGAGTCGAGGCCGTGAGCACGAAGAGGAACGAGGCGGCTCCAGACGGAACCGCAGCAGAGAGAGATGGAGCAGGAGGCGCTCTCGTAGCCGGTCTAGATCTCGCTCCAGATCACGCTCTAGATCACGCTCCAGATCACGCTCAAGGTCCAGAAACCGGCCGAACCAGAGAAGCTTGTCATCGGAACGCAACGATCAAGGGGCACAGTCACCACGGAAAAGAGATTCTTGGGGAGGGGAAGGCTGGAGGGCCGGACGTCCCTTTCGCAACTCCAACTGGAGGAACAATCCAGAGAAGCCGTTTCCAGCAAGGGAGTCCAACTCTTCAGGTAATGGCAGCCTCAATAATCCAGACACATCCCCGGACAGAGGTCAGTCAGAAAACCCATACTGGATAAAGGAAAGGTTGCGGGATCACCCCTCGGAGGAGAAATCTGGTGACGCTTCCGCAGACTCTTGGTCTCGAGGGGGTTGGGGCTCCGAACAAGGACGTCCCGCTGGACGGGGTTGGGCTGGTCAGCGGTCCTGTGGCCAGTATGGGGATTCGGGAGATAGCTGGCGGCAGCAGCGCAACTCTTTCTCAGGGACAACAAACAACACCGGGAGTGACTCTTACAGCCTCTTCAATGAAAACAGGCCAGGAGGGAGAAGAAAAGAGCTTGAGAGCTCCGACACAACACTGGACCGGTCGGGATGGTCCGCTGCTTCCAGCTGGGCAGTGCGCCGAACCCTACCTGCTGATGTACAGAACTACTACTCGCGAAGAGAAAGGGGACCTGGGTCAGGTGGCAGCATCTGGAACAAACCAGAGGAGGAGCAGCCTGCAGCTGGTGTCTCCAAACAAACGGGTATGTTATTTACTACAAACTGAATATTCCCCCCCAGTGCTGTTGCCTATATAACACTTATTTAGATTGTGTGTTAATATATATATATTATTAATTTAAACATAAATATAATTAATGTACCAATTATAACTATAATATAGCCATTGCCACTTTATTAAGTACACCTCCCTGGTCATTTTATCATGTACACTTGCCATATACAATTACAATGACATCAAAACTAATACTTTAGTATTTTAAAGTAAAATAGAAACTTGTATAAGAGGATGTTGGAACACACCAGGTGCCGTATTCACAAAGAATCTTATCTCGCCACTAAAAGTTCCTAACTAAGAGTTTCTCCTTAAAACTTATTCACGAAATTGCTGAGAGGAACTTTTACTAAGGAAATCATAAGCCAGGAGAAAGGGGCGGGGTCGACCCCGTTGCTACGGATGGCCCGAGTGTTTCAAGAATGACTATCAGCAGTGCTTGGCTGATGCACTAGCGGGCTGTGGTAAACTCATTCATGAA
Organism: Olivaichthys viedmensis; assembly: GCA_028565825.1. Classification (NCBI taxonomy): domain Eukaryota; kingdom Metazoa; phylum Chordata; class Actinopteri; order Siluriformes; family Diplomystidae; genus Olivaichthys; species Olivaichthys viedmensis. The sequence goes on along the minus strand of JAOUQW010000010.1, from coordinate 366,929 downwards.
ATCCCAATTCACTGTGTCCTAGACTACAATAACACGTTCTTATATCGTGAATTTTTATTTTTTATTTTTTAAGTTTCACTGATTTCATACATGAAAACAAAGACCTAGATGCTCACGTGTTCGGCCAACTTCAGCGTCACATCGTATATTATTGAGAGGATTTTAATTTAATTTCAATTTACGAAGACCTCGTATGTTAAGCTAGAGAGCAGCCTTTGTGAACATCTAATTTAAAAACCCGGTTGAATTGTGGGACGATGTGCGGGTCTGGAGAAGGCATTGATGTGTAACATGACTCACAGATGAACCGTGATCACCATCTGTGAGTAGTGAAGTGTCTAAACCTTGATCTCTGGTGGTGCTGCATCACTCACTAACTCTACAGTCACTGCACTACCCACGCAATCAATACGGTACCTTCTGTAAATCTCGTAAATCAAGTCTATTGCACTGTTACACGCCGACATTTAGGGATTGTTCGTGATTCGGTCTTCGTGACAGGGGAGTTCTCTGGAGTTTTCGCAGGTTTAGGACCTGCTTTTAGCACTAAAACGCTTCGTGTTCGTGAATTACTCTTGGAGTGAAAAAATGAGGATAAACGCCCATTTTTTAAAAAGCGTTACTCCTAAATCTGCCAGTTAGGAGCTACTTGGTGAATACGGCCCCAAGTGTCTTGGTTAACTCCAACAAGCTTGTTGTCTAATTTTGTCAGCAATTACTGTCAATAGTTGAGGCTCCATGCTTGTGTATCAAATAGAGATGACACGATACCACTTTTTCTTTACCGATACTAAAACCTTGAGTATCGGCCAATACCTTTTTCTTAAAAAATTTTTTTTTTATAAATACTACTAAGCTTTAAAATGAGTGAAATTTTCATTATTTATTTTATTAGTTGAAGCACTTCACTTAAGATGGCTGTGTATTTCTTCCTGTAGGGTAGTCGAGTGTTCGAGCAGTTCGAGAAATCGCTCATTTCAGATGGCAGTTTCAAATGAACTCCTTAAAAACAAACAAACAAAGCACACATATCACAGGGCAATTGTGTGCAAAATGTGGCAATTTAAAATAAAAGAAGTGCAATTCCAGTATAAAACCAACATGTCAGCAAAACTGTTTCCAGTTAAATAAAAATCAAACCTTGTCGATTAGAAGTTAAATAAACCGACCCTGTATAAGGCTAGATTTGCTTTATAGTTAGTGGATATCGGATCTGTAGCATCAAATCACAGGTTTGCACTTCTGAATTTAAGGGTGCAGAAAATGTGTGAAAGAATATAAAAATAAATAAACATCTGTAATTACTTTTAAGAAATTAAGCTATGGAATTGGACCAGTAAATTGAAAAATGTGAAGTGTTTGGGTCCAGCTGCAAAATACTTGTTAGACACTGAGAAGAATGAGCGTATGGTTCTGCGTAGAGGCGGCACCGTCATGGTCTAGGCCTGGTTGGTGACTATAATTAACGTATGATGGGTTATTTTCTTAATTTTGCCTAATTTACATTCCATACTTTATCACACCATCTCTTTAAGTTGCTTAATCAAATGATGTAACGATTTTTAAGGGGCTGAATTAAAATTATTGATATTGATGCCACTTCTAGCCAAGTGTGTGTGTTTGTAATTGCTGTTGGTGTGGAAGCCATTTCTTAGTCATTGATGCTAAGCGTCTGTGCTTTTATTTAAATTTTTTAACAGTTGCCAAAGCCAGAATGAAGTTGTTGCGCTGCACCTGTTTATTAGCAAATAGCACATTACCAATACCAGCACTTACAGTAATTATTAAACTCGGCCAAACCGCTGATGTGATTGTCATAATATTCAGACACAGTTTTACTTATTGAACGACTGCAGTGTCGGTAATGCATCTGAGTGAGTTAATTACTCTGATCTGGCTGGGATTAGTTCTGTTGTACCAAGTCATGTCCCTGTCACTTGCACTCTTTTTATTATCTCAGATATCCCACAGAGTGAGCCAAATGCCCATATCCCCAACGAAGCAGTACCTGCCCCTCCCCCTGTACTGCCCCACCAGCTCAATGTGCTCGGGGTCCTGCGCTACCCTCTGGGATCTCGGGGCCCTCCTGTGAGCGTCCAGCCGGCCCCATTCGCCATCGCCACTCAGATACCTGTCCACCTGCATCCGTCTGGTCCCCATCTCCAGATGCCCATGATGGGCGTGCAGGGTCTGCCGCCGCCGCCTCCACCCCCTCCTCCTGTGCAGCAGGGCAGCCTCACCGTCCTGCCCGCTGACCCCCTTCCTCAGGTTAGGAGTTAATAGTTCTGTATTCACATGTAGCTGTAAGGTTTAAAAGGTCCAGCGTTTGTATTGAACTTGACATTTCTTTACCCAGGTGATCACAGGTGTCCCAGGAAAAGGTCTAGTGAGGGCGTCGCCTAACAAGGGGGCGCCGTCGCAGGCCGTAGCGCAGCCGTCCTCCACCACGCAGCCCTCCTCTCACAGCAAAGCCCATGCAGACAGCTCCAAGAAGGAGAAGGCAAGTTTACATCAGCAGCGGAAATATTTTACTGTGCATTTTAAGGGCTGCTTTGACCATTTACATACTTTTTTTTTTTTAAATGGCAGAAATTACAGATTCAGGAAAAAGCCATCAATGAGGTGAAAACAGCAATCAAGCCATATTACCAAAAGAAGGATATCACCAAGGATGAGTACAAGGAGATTGTACGCAAAGCTGTAGAAAAAGTAAGCAAGCACGTTTCTGTCCCCGTCTCTTTATAATGCTTTAAATGCATCCAGGTTAAGATTTTTATTAGGGTACTGTTCATTAGAGCAAAGTGCCAAAACTTCTGGAGCAACCACCCATCGTTAAAAAACAACGATAGGCATAATTACAAGCTAATGCAGAATGTTTAACCTGTATATCCGTCACTGTGGTGCCGTGAGGAGAGCGAGAAATCTTTTACGTTTTATTTGAAAAGTTTATATTTATAAACTGTCGTCTTTGGTGATTTGAATAGTCGATCAATAACGACTCAAGGTAACAAAAGGTTTGAACAGGAAATTTGAACACGTGACTGCACATCGCCGTTATGTTCACCATCGCCCACTATAGAGCTCTTAGAACCATCATCCGACTATAGAGCTCTCAGAACTTTCACCATCGTCCACTATAGAGCTCTCAGAACCTTCACCATCGTCCACTATAGAGCTCTTAGAACTTTCACCATCGTCCACGATAGCGCTCTTAGAACCAATTTCTGTATCTGAATATCAATAGATATTATTTAAGAAATAAAATAGTATTCAATATGCATGTTGAACTTTTACTGAGGAAATCCTAAGCCAGGAGAAAGGGGCGGGGTCGACCCCGTTGCTACGGATGACCCGTTACTATGACAACCAATGTGACTACGGTCCGAACAGAACAAAATCGGATTCGGTCACTTGTAAATTTGCAGCGTGAACACTCAGACTAAATACTAGGATTTGCACGTAGCCGAAGTATTTCTACCTTGTTAGACTACACCGCTGTGTCGTTCCCTGATCTTAATCCCTCCGGCCTTAAAAATATCTGCCCACACCCGCCCCCCAAAACACTTGCTGCCCCCCACACCTGTACTATAGACACAATAACTGCACTTTGAAAACACTCTCAGCTGCTAATTATGAGAGCTTATTTAAAAACTATTTTGCTTTTCCCCCCAGATCTGCCACAGCAAGAGCGGAGAGGTCGATGCCAATAAAGTGGCCAACCTCGTCAAGGCGTACGTTGACAAATACAAACACGGTCGCAAGAATAAAACGGACAAGAACTGAGGGAAGACGCTGCTCTGCCGCCCGCACAAGTGCAATTTCTCCAAAAGGGCCTGTGGCTACACCGGCCGTAAAGACTGGAGCTTCTTTTTCCTATTCGAGAACAGTGATGATGTTTTTTCTATAGATTGCATATTTTTGTTTAATTTGAAAGTTTCTTATAGTGCAAACGGCCCTTTAATTGCTTTATCTGCGGGGTGGTGGTGGGGGTGGGGCTGTAAACATTTAGCAAACGGATATCTCAGATCACGGTCCATGTTCAATCATGTTGCTGGCTGTCTTCCAGTCTGTGACATAACTGTACGTGATTTAATCAAACCAACAGCGCCGTTCTTCTGGTTCTCTCTCGGACCCTGATGAAGTGACGACATTCAAGTTTCATTCAAGTTCAAGTTCATTCAAGTTCATCTTTCCTTTTTATTTTTTTTTAACGCATAATAATCTTGAAATCCTCAATAATTGTGCATTGACAATGTGATTATTTTTTTGCTGTCAGTGCAGCTGGAGATTTAATAAGCTGGACGTGTTTGTATGTGAATCATGGACATGTGGTGCAGCTTTTCAATTCAAATATGAACCGAGATGTTTGTAGATGCAGGTTAAATGCCCCAATACTGCTGTATGTACTGCACAACAACAACAAATTGTATTTATTTACCTCCCAGAGCAATGAAATAAAACAAGCTCTCTGTTCACATTTGGATTTTCTTTATCAGTTTTTTATTTTTTTTTGCCTCGATGTTTAAAATCAATGTCTCTCGATAAAGCTAACGATCGAAATAAGTTCCTGGTAAACAGCAGTCTGCTGTCCATGCCAGAAATGTGTCAAGTTTTAACTCTTGTGAGTTGTAAGCTTAAAGACAAATTGACGTTAAATTAGTACCCAAGTTTGTGGTATACTCAGATTTTGACTAAACTAAGTTGTCAATGGGCGTTGCGTCTTATCGTTGGTAGGATTTTAACTGAAAAAGTTCCAAATGCTATGCAGGGGTTGTATACACACATATATACATAAAATATCATTATTGGCACGTGCCGATAAAAGGTATAACTTTAGTAGATTTTATTTCTCCACATGAACAGGCCAAAAATACACAAAAAATAAAAATAGTGAAGCAATGGGGGGGGGGGGGGAGCACCTTTTGCCTTTGGAGATAAACAAATGACACACGCACAAACGTTACAAAAAGAAACCCTCGTGTCAAACAATAGCAAAAATGTTCAGTCTTTTATTTAAAAACTATAAACAGTCACCCAAGTAAAGTAAGCCAACCTAGAACAGACTGTTAGGTATATGTATATATAATCACACACCCTACCGACACTGCAGAAATGGTGAAGGGGAGACGCCCCGCTCGGATGCTAACACAACAGGCAGTTATAAATGTTACACAACACACTTGAGGGAGGACAGCCTGGGAAGCGGGGAGCCGGAATGTGGCATGGTATTAAGAATGAAAAAATAGTACAATAAAATTCCACACTATATTAAGATAGAAAAAAGGGAGGGAGGAAAATATCATATGCACAGAAAGCAAAATAACACAGGAGGGAAAACCTGTATAAAACGCCATGTATTTAAACCAATTTACAAATACAAAAAGAATTCGGTACGGGCACGAGGGCCTGTACATGACGCTTATTAGTGGATACGTGAAAAGGGGGCGGGGAGGAAATACCTTCAATATTTGTGTTTTTTTTTTTTGTTTTTGTTTTTTGCTCTTCTACAAAATAACATGAGATATATTATTCCATACTCTTTCAGCCAGCAAAATGAGTTCTACAAGTTATAATAGTACAAAAATGGGAAGAAAAGAAAAAAACCAATCACAGTTCCACAAAAACCCTGTTCCCCATCCCCCTCCCTAAACTTTACAGCATCAGTACCTTTGTATTGTTTGTATATTTACAAGTTCTTTAGTACATTCATCCACTGCTGAGTATAGAATCACATCTCATACAAGTAACCAGGGATAAAAAAAAAAAAAAAAAAAAAAAAAAGGAATAAACCCACCAAGGTAATGATTCCATCGTTCCACAAAGCCAACGAACGAGCTCTCCCATTGCCTGAA
>JAOUQW010000010.1:342923-354860 GCA_028565825.1 Olivaichthys viedmensis | reverse complement strand
CAAACAGCACTAAATGTGTTTAAAGGATGTTTGGTATGAGCGTATAGTAAATAAGAGTCCTGGGATGAGCACAGGATAGTCTTCATGATTACAGCTACAGTCCGTAGGAGATTCATTCAGGTTCCTTTATTCACTAGGCTATCATGTGCATATTCACTCAAGTTAAATGACGTGGCCTAGTTGTTTTTCCGCCCATCGATAAATGAATTACGTGTAATTCTTGGTTCAAGTTAATAGGTTTCAGTGAATGAACTGAGACCCAAATCCGGCCTAACAGACCAGCAATATCATCTTAAGCAACCTGGTATTAACTTGCGTCTTGAGTGATTGGATCACAAGTACGAGTGTAAACAGGGTCATAGGGGTCTCGGAGCTGCATTGTGATCCGTTCACTCGAACCACATTGGGACATTTACATTTACAGCATTTAGCAGACGCCCCTATCCAGAGCGACTTACAACAGAGCGCAGAGAGGGTTAAGGGCCTTGCTCAAGGGCCCAACAGTGGCAGCTTGGTGGTCCCGAGGCTTGAAACCCACGACCCCATGATCAGTAATCCAGAGCGCTAACCACTCCCATTGGGAGGTGGTCAGGGACGCGTACGGCCACAATGCATTTGGGGTGTAAACGTGTCTTGATGCGTCCCGGAAAACATTGAAGGAGCGCCTCGTTCACGAGTTGCATTAGTTGGCTTTGTGGTTCGGTCTAAAAACATTTGGAAAAGCCCGTACAGGTACATGAACAAGAGTTTGCGGGACATTTTGTCTAGCAGATGCAGCGAGAGACTCTCTGCTGACCGCTTGTGATCCGATCACTCAAGACGCGGCCCAGGTGGAAACGTGGCCTTACAGTCAGGTGAATCTGGGGTACTGGAACGTTTCCTTACCGCTTACAGGCCTGCCAAAGACATTTGAAGTTCTGTCCAGTTTTGCGAGTCTGTTCCAGAGGGAGCGCTGCGGCCTGAGGACCCGCGCCCGGAGGAACCAAACTCTGATTGACTCCCAGTGCGGACGGAACCACTGGGGGTGGAGATTGTGTCGACACAGGCTGCTACAGAGAGAAAAGGGAGGGTTCTCTTTAAGTGCTGCAAACAGATAATGATACCGTGAACCCAAAATTTCAGCACTTGTTTCCCCCATTTATGAAAGCCCAATTAGGAAAAGAAAAACGCAACATGATGCACAAAACTCAACCACTAGTGTATTCAAACTGCTCCAGTTTGTTAACTAATAAACTACCAGTTAATAATAACTGGTTCCTCTTTTTAGTATTCGGAAGCCTTGTCTTATGTAAGCCACAAACATTGTAGCCTAAACTAGAGGTGTGCGCAGGACTGTTTAAAAAAAAAAATAATAATAATAAATCCCAATCCCGCAGTTATTTGTGTTTGTAACCACCCGCATTATTCTCTAATATTAATTAAAATTCAAACTTCCACAGGATGCAGGAGTGAAAATCTCACTGCATTAATGAACTTTATGGAATCACACACAGTGGTAATGCATGTTTATAATAAACCGACGGTCAGTACAGACATTTGCACGTTATATTTACTAAACCCGTGAATGAAAACACAGAAATTAATGCTCCATGTCCCTGTCTCCTGCCTACTGAATATATTTTGAACTGCAGTAACGAACATACTTAAAATTATGGTTAATTATAAAACGTAAATATTATTTGTTTTTAAGGGTGGTTTTGAGAACAAGTATTCGGGCCAGCCCTAATCAGTAATCATTAGCTAGATAAAAGAAATCCAAAAGGTAAACCAACATAGAGTGCATTTCAGTGGGTTAAGCACTGCCTCTGTGTAACAATCTGAAAGGAGTCATAGCTACATTATCTGCCACCCATCACTGCAAGGTTTCTACTTTTATGACTTATGGCTATTTATAGTGGCAGAGTTGTTTGTACTTTCTTCAATGGCATCACCATTGCACAATGCAGCCACCAAGCCCCATTTAAATAAACAAGACTCAACTACATTGCACAGAGAAAGTGTTTATGGCACGTTTGGCAGTATTGGGTGATAAATATGGTGTCACAGTTGTTTAAAAGTGCAACTGCAGCAAGAAGTATCGATGTGAGCCTCCTTAGGCTAAGCTCCATGCCAGTTTACAAGCTAACAAAGGCCTCTGATTGACCCCCAAAAGTTTATCGGGCCATTAAAATCCTTACAGATTTTCTACCTCTGGTTAAATACGGTCAACTACAGAATTATTGGCACCCTTCTTAAAAATGAGCAAAAATGATTATTATAAAAACTTTTTTAATTTTTTTTACTTTGACCATGAAATATAAATATGAGGTGGCACACATGTGTCAGACACTCTGTCATCCATCACCAGTGGGAAAACCAAAAAGCTTTCAACACAAAACAGATGGTTGTCGACCAGCATTCATCAAGTAATGGATATAAAAACACACCATCGTATAAACATTTGCCGGGAAATGCATGGATGAGCATACTGGTCTGTAGGAAATTCTGCTGCAAACATATCAAGCTGGCCTCAGCATACAAATCATTAGCCATGTTTAGCCTATGCCAAAAATCACAAGGAAATGTGTTCTTCCTTTGCTCCAAAATTAATTACCTTGCTAGCCAGCAAGCAAAATTCCTTTCACATCCCAACATAAGTGCAAACAGTAGACAAAGATATAGTTTCAAATATCATTTGAATGAAATTGGGGTCAATTTTGATTAAGCTAAATGTATTTATTGTGAACGTTTTTAGTTTTAATTTATGAAGCATGAATTTAAAAACAAGTCAAATGTTAGTTTTCTTTTATTCAAGCAACCGAATTAAATTTTGAACATTTTTCATTTTTAAAAGTGATAAAAGGACAAAAGGTCAAAAGTTGGGGCTCTTAGGGGGTGAAATCTGGGATAAAATTTAACTCCTTTCCAGCCAATCAGAAGGGCTCTCCAAACTACAAAGGGGCAGCAATAGGAATACTACATGGATAGCATGTACATTCAGTGCTTATAAAATAATGTAGAAGACCACCAACTATTTAAATTATGGCAAAATTATGATAACTTTGATTGGTTTATTCCCAGTTCTCACACAATAGCTTTATATGCCTCGCCGGCTAGCTAGGACAGTCAATGCTACCTAGCTAGCACACTCATTAACGTTAGTGTAGCTAGCATAATCATATTATTATCATCATATAATGCCTATATAGGTGCATTGGTTGGTTTGGTAAAATAAATACATAGTTATAATATATTAGCATGCCTATAAGACTTACTTTCTTAAAGGCTTCTGCTGCCAATAACATTCTAGTGGGATCAAGCTGACTAAGAGATTTTTTTTAGATCCGTCAGATTTATTGTTTGTTGGTTAAGCCAGGACATCATAATTAACCTCATTTTAATTAATAACATTTACCTACTGATTTATCCATTTTAACCATTGATGTGTACATTACTTACAGCCTTTTGTTTGTAGATCAGGTTAGTCAGTTAAGTAACAACCTGAAAATGACTTTCTTATAGATGCCTTCCTCAATAAAATGAGAAGAAAACAAAATTCTTCCCACTCAGGCACTGGCATAACATTTGTGGAGTAAATGCTAATAGCGATATACAGTCGAGTGCAAAGGTTTGCATAACCTGAGGACAACCTTTGCCATTATAACGGTCTCCAACCTCTTTAGCATCCTTTGACCCCCTCCCCTCATTTTTTCCTGACATATCCACTGATTTCCCACACATGGGTTATATATCATTTTAAATCTTTGCCCATACTTTCTAATATATCTGTTAGAACTGCCAGATGTCTTCCTCGAATTAGACCAAGAGGGTCATGGCAAAGCATTTTGTTTTTTTGTTTTTAATAAAATGTTCTTGTTGAATTTTGCCTTATGCTTTGGATCGTCGTCTTAACATTTAATTTTTAATGTCTTGGAATTGTTTTATGTTGCAGATAAATTGTAAAATAGAAGTACATTTTGCTTTTTGTGCCCATTCAAATCCATGGGGGATGCAAACTTTTACCCCTGACTGTATATATATGAACAAGGGCAAACACTGGTCGATATCATAACATATGGTATATACACACACACACACAAATATATATATATAAAAAAATAAAAAAAGGAGAGAGAGAGATCAGACTCGGTTTACTATAATGCAGGCAGGCAAAAAGGTTGAATAGAATGGAAACTATGCCACTGTCTTGCCCCAGGCAAACTTATTCCATAAGTGTAGAAATCTTACCTGAGTGGTCGTTTCAGGTAGCGTAGCAGGCACACTGGGTCTCTGCTGCGCTACATTTTCTATTGCTACTTTTGCTACTGTGCTTGGGTCAACGCCTGCCGGGACTGCCACCATTGTAGCACAGTTGCCAGCGTTGTTGGGGTCGCTGATGGTGACTATCCGCACTCCCACCTTGTTGGGAATTCCTGAAGCAGCTGCACCCCGATCCCCGTCGTCTGCTGGTCTCTTCAGGGCTCTGCTCTCAGACATGCCGTTGGTGGCCAGCTCTGCTCCAGGGATATTCTGGGTGATCGGTGCGGCTGCAGGTGCTGAGGAGGAGTGGTTGTGAGGTGGGTGCTGTTGCCTCAGGCCCGGTGTGTCAAGGCTCTGGGCTGAGGAGCCGTTGGAAATCTCAGCATTATGGCTGGAGCTTTTTGGCCCATTGGGCAGGCGTTCCAGCTGCTCTGCTTTGGCAGTGCCTTGCTGAGGTGAGAGAGAGTCAGTAAAAGTCCCATGTACTTTCTGAGGAAGCAGCACTTCCCCGTTGCCCATATGTTTGGAAGCTTTATGATTTGGAATGTTTTTGCTTGGATGGGCACCAGTCGTGGCTTCCCCTCGTTCAAAGTCACAGACACCGTTTACCAAGGGCTTTCTGAATTCGGAGGGTTTCGCCATGCCATCACTGCCCTGTACAGTGGGGCCATTGAGCGCCTGTGTGCCCTGCAGAGCCTCTGGCTGGCTGTTCCCTGAGTGGTATGGAGGTAGACTCGAGTCAAACTTCCTACCGTTGAGCAGCTTGGCCCCGGGCCCGTCGACCTCCATAGGCTGCCCGTTGCTGGCTTTGGAGACTTCAGTTACCGAGGAGTTCTCCATCACCTCAATCTTTTTCTCATGGACGTGGAGTCCTGTAGCGTCCTTGGCCTCCTCCTCCTTTTGGCAGATGATTCTGTCACCTCGAAAAGGTGGCACAGGTGTTGTGGAGGGAGATGAGGGCTGTGGAGGTGGTATGGGCGGGGCCAGTTGGAAACCAAGCGCAGGGGGTGGTGTGTTGATGGTCAGACCGGTTTGCGGAACCAGTGGAGACGGCGTCCCCTGGCTGCTTGCAGCAGGGTTGGGGAAGCTGGAGTTTGGCACTACCGTGAAGGTGACCTGGTTACTGGGTGTGGCCTGTAAGATGGTGGCAGGGCTGGAGGTGGACAGGATCTGCCCAGGTAGGATTGAGATGGGCACAGTCTGTACAGCACCTGCACCCTGCAGGGAGCTTTGCATCAGCTGCACATTCAGCTGTGGCGTTTGCGGAGTTCCCTGGCCACTGTTAGTTACCTGGTAAACTACCTGCGGGCTAGGTGCCCTGGTGCTGGCAGGGGGAGGGAGCTGTGGGGCTGGGAGAATAAGCTTGCCTCCAGGTGTCATAGGGCCACGCTTTGGAAGCAGTAACTGTTTGATCAAGCTGGATTCTGTGGAGGTAATCTGGGCAGGGGCTATGGGAGGGGGCAGGGGAGGGGGAGGTGGTGGAGGGGGAGGCGGTGGAGGCGGTGGAGGAGATGTGTGGATCTGTAACTGCTGCTGCCGCTTGACAGACAGCATTTGGCTGACGGTGGGAGGAGGGCCCTGGCCCTGGGTGGGATTTAAAGATGGAGACAGCATCTGTGGACTGGAAAAAGAGCCAAGCTGGCCAGGTGAATTAGCTGGTTGAGGAGAGGTGGCGTGCTGCCCTGAAAGTTGGATAGTCTGGGCATTTTGCATGGTTGAGGGGTTGGTCAGGACAATGTGGTGGATGGCTGGGGCAAAGGCAGGGTTGGGCTGTGGGTTAGGGCTGACGATGACCAAGCTCTGTTGTTGCTGCGGTTGGTGGTGTGGCTGTTGGTGCAGCGGATGCTGCAGGGGCGATTGTGCCTGCGGAGCAGGTTTTGGAGCGATGTTCTGGAAGGTCACACGAGGCCCTTGGGCACTCTGTACACCTGCTACAGTGAACACTTGCCCTTCCGCCACCAATGACGTACAAGTGCTCGAGTACTGAGGAGTGCTGGCCAACACCACAGTCTCCTGTGAAGAGGCAGCTTGCTGGCTCTGTGGGGCTGGAAGCCGCTGTTGCTCCAAGGAAGGGCACGCTGCCTGTACTCTGCCTGTGAGTATGTGTCCCTGTGGCACCGCCTTCTGGATCAGTGTGACTGGAGCGTGGTGAAGGAGAGTCTGCTGGGGAAGAGGGGCTGCAGGAATAGGATTATGGTTGGAGGCAGCGGGTGCTGTTGGGATGGCGCTCTGGATCATGGCTGTCTTTAGGATGTCATTAGGCCGTGGAAGCATTAGTGGAGCTTGTACCGGTGGATTAGCCGGGAGCCGTGGACCAGCGTGAGCTGGCGGTGGAGCGTTAGGAACATGAGTATGAGTATGAGGAGGAGTATGTGGTGCTCCATGCATGTTGAAGGCAACCGGTGGTGCTGCCTGGTTGGCAGTAAGGCTTGGTGCTGGTGCCCGGACAAACTGCCCGCCCACTCCATGCAGCAACGCTAGCAAACAGCAGCAGAGATGTGAAGTTAGTAAAACAATTAAAACAAAGATTTGTGAAAACATATAAATACAGATCAGTGACCTACCTGAGTGGGTCTGTTGTGGAGGCTCTGAGGAGGCTTCATGTTTGGGCCCTGGTACAGGGCATGCCTGCTGCTGCTGGTAATACAGTTGAATGGGAAGAGGAATTGCCCTCTTCCGGACACCAACTACATGGATCTGAGCTTGGGAGTTCACCCTAGAGTCTTCCATGCGTTTTACCGTATGATTAGGGAATATTGTCCTGATGAAACCAAAGGAAAAATAAAAGCGTTCAAACCCTCAAGCATAAAGCGTTGCAATTACTTAAGCATTTACACTTTCTGGTATGTATTGCCGTATAGTGATTGCAGGTTACGGTCCACCACATATGCATCAGAGAGCGTTTTCACTGTTAGACACATGCACGCACCTCAAGCATTTGTAAAAGCCATTGGAGGTGAGAACGCCCCCACGCGACATCTTGCTGCAGGTTGCCAGATAGTCAGAGTACAACTCGGAGCGAGAAAAAGAGCCCTCTGCATGCACCTCATAGTGAGCATTCAGCCTGGTACGAGGGGAACAGAAAAAGAGAGACTTAATACACAACCAGTGGTGGCTCATGAGTATTTTCTTAAAGTGCCATCTAACTGAAATCCACTTTTATATAATTTCACATACATATATACATGAACACACAAAACAAACCTGACACAATTAAACTCCTTCCTGGTACTATTCAGGTGGATTTATATGCCACTCATTAGACAGATAACATTAAGTAGCCATAATACTAGCTATACTGTAAGCATAATCACAGACAACGTACAGATATCACAAATCAACGCTCGACACTAAGGCATAAGGCACAAAACGCTGCTCTACAACACAAAATAACTGTAAATGTATACAGTTTCAGATGACTAGCTATAGAGGTTCAAAAATGAATAACAAAACCAGAGAAGTTTGTACTGACGCTGATGAACATAATAAACAAAATAAAAGCTATTTTTACTTACACGTTTTCCCCCCCATCTTCAATTCAGACAACTGAACTTTCTGTAATATGGCACTTTCAAGGTGGCACTTTCGTAGAGGCTAGTTTTAGCTGAACATTAATTTTATTAACTAAACCAACGCCAGTTTCGATCCTAACCTTCGGCGCAAACCACGTGTCATTAGGGCCGGCCCGAATAGCATTTTGACAGGCTCCGAATATTCGTTGTTTTTTTCGAACGAGTATCTGAATATACGAATACTCATTCTCAAAACCACCCAAAATAAAAACAATAATATTTACGTTTCGTTATGCGTTACTGCAGTTCAAAATGTATCCAGTAGGCTGCAACGATGTGTTAATAAGTGTATACCGGTGACAGCGAATATAAAATTTTCAACAATTTTGCGCACTAAGTCAAGGTGATGTGGAAGCCTGGCATTAATTCGCAATGTATTCAACTAAACCAGTTATAATGAATTCATTTTTTAACATTTTCCATAAAACCGCAGGACAAAGATTGTATAAAACTCCATTAAAGGTCTTAAATTACAAAAGACACAATTAAGGTACCTCGGGTTTGTGGTGAAACCCATTTCACACCAGAAGCGACGCTGCACGCGCACCACGCCAATCATTCATTCATTTCTGCATTTTCATTCACGGGTTGTGTATAAATCATAAAGTTCGTTAATCCAGTGAGATTTTTCACTCCTACGCTCTGTTGTAGTCTTCCACCAAGTTTGAATTTGAATTAATATCCGAAAATAAATTGCAGTGAAGTCACAAACAGAAAAAACAGCGGGGAGCTGGCGGGATTGGTCGGAATTCCTTTGGGAGCGGACGGGAGTGGGATTTAGGCTACATTTTGCGTGGCTTAAGAAAGACGAAGCTTCCGAATACTAAAGATAGAATCGAAATACCAACATAACGAACGAACACTCGAGTATTCAAATTATTCGGGCCAGCTCTATGGGTCATGAACGTAAATTAAGAAAATGCTCAGAAAAAAAAAAAATTATAATTAAAAAAAAATCACTCCTGTTGTAAGCAAACTACTGAAGGGGGAGAAAGAAAGAAAAGGTAAAAAAGGATGAAAGATTTACCACTGAGCTGTAAACTTCTCTCCATCTATCTCTACAATGCCAGGTGGAGGGTTAGACTGGGCAGGAACTCTCGTCACTATAAAACCAGAGAGCACAGGATTTAGCACAGAATCAACATGAGCAGGATAATGACATTGTTCAGGTTAACGTCCAGCCAGGTTTGCATAGGTCATCTTCTGTTCTTATTCAAATGTCAAGTCGAAGGCACTAAAGGAAGAAAAAAAAAAAAAAGAAAAAAAACACACACAGTTCTTCCTTTTGAACGTTAGAGGGCGGTGCTGAGCCACAATATGTAAACGCATTACCGCTGCTAATTATTTCCTGTCTGAGAAAGGGAGCAAGACGCACATGCTCTGGAACACAGATGAACTCTACGCACAACCCGTCTCCCCGGACGCAAAACTAAAACACGCCTCGTTTCGTCTTAACGTGTTCCAAATGTTGTTGTTTTTTCTCCCCAAAACCTTTGTTTGCCCTTTTTTTATGAAGTAAATCCTCATATGCAAGAGTAGAAAGAATATAAACAGTGGATCTTACCTGGCACAGGTGTGCCTTGCACAGGAGGGGCTACGTTCTCCACAAGTTGAGGCCGTACCTCCGCCACCTGGCTGCTCGCGCTCTGGTGCTCGATCAGTTTAATGGCCGTCAGAGCTTCAGGGCCAAACGTGTGCAAATCTACCGACACTAGCCGCACCAGCAGATCTGCGCACACACACACACACAGACAGACAGAGAGAGAGATTTAGAGGTTCAAACTAATTAATCACACACACCGTGCAGGATATTTTACTGATCCCAACTGGATCGTCGTCTGCTACAGGGTGACAAACTTCAGAAAAACCCTGAATAAATGAGGGTCATCCACAGGTCACGAGGGGTCACTGAACGATGTGATGAGGATGATAAATTATATAAAATCATACGCTCTGGCCTTCACAGTCTCCAGATTCTCAACCCAATTGAACACCTGTGGGAGATTCTGGAGCGACGTGTTAGACAGCGGCTCCACCACCATCATCATCATCATCAAAACATCACCTGAGGGAACATCTTTATGAAGAACGGTTCTCCATCCGTTCCTGAGACTTGTAGAATCCACGCCAAGGAGCACTGAAGCTGTTCTGGAGGCTCGTGATGACCCAAACACCCTCACTAACACACTTTATGCTGGGTTTTTCCTTTTCATTTGTCACCCGTCGAACTAGTGGCAGTATCTAGCGTGGTGAAGTCACGACCTGCACTGCTAATAACTGCATCTGCGAGCGCGAGAAGAACGCACTGCATGTACGCGGCTGTAGAGCACGAGCTCATTAGATGTATACCTATGCTCCTGTCCACAGAGGTGATTTTGGAGCAGGTGATCTCGCCAAGTTCAGTCAGCTGGTAAAGCACCTCCAGGGAAGAGATAACAAGCATGATGTCCGGCAGGGTAAGCAGGGTGATCACCTCTCGGTACGACTCCTGGTCCACGTACTCGCAGATCAGAACTCCGTTATCCTCCGCCTTGCTCAGGTTGCCCATGATCTCCATGGCTACAAAGGAGGAGACAAAAAATAATAATTATAATAATAAAAACATGTTTAGGACAATAACACTGTTAACAAACACACAAAACCAAAAAAACAGAGTTTGCTATTAACACTAAAAATGGCAGAGAGCGCCATTTTGACCGTCCTGAAACTGAGATATAATAACTTTGATATAAAGTTATAAAACCTCCATGACGACTAAT
The DNA here is from genome assembly GCA_028565825.1 of Olivaichthys viedmensis. Classification (NCBI taxonomy): domain Eukaryota; kingdom Metazoa; phylum Chordata; class Actinopteri; order Siluriformes; family Diplomystidae; genus Olivaichthys; species Olivaichthys viedmensis. The sequence goes on along the minus strand of JAOUQW010000010.1, from coordinate 344,290 downwards.
CCCTGCCTTTTATTAAATTAGCGCACGTTTCAGTCTGACGTTGTTCTGAGATCAAGATGTTGTCTTGGCAACGGTTAGCTTATTCAGTAGCCCATTCGCTTCATCTGGATTACCTCAGAAAAAAATTATGAATAAATAAAGACAAAAGGTGGAATTTTGCTCCATAACGATGTGTTACATCATATTAATTTCCTTTCGATTATACTAAATAATAATTTTGCCTTTTGTTGATTTTTTTTTTTTTTTTTTTTTTTAATGAATACCTAATTTAATTTTCAAGCAGTTTGTACTTAACCGCTCCAACCATTCAATGTGGCATAAAAAAATAAATACATATAAAAAAAGGTTTTATTGCATAGAGAAAGGTATTCAAGTTAAAAATTTAATTACATTTTTCAAACAGAAACTAAAATGCAATGATAGTACTACACGATATGTTGATTCATCAATTACTATATTAATCATTATTTATTAATTAATCAATAAATAATCATCAAAACACAGACTTTGAGTTTGACCCATCTCAACATAATTTATTTTATGTATTTATTTATTCTGTTATAGTATAAATAAGCAGAGAGGTGAAGCATGACATAACATTATTGGTCATTATATATATATATATATTTTTTTTTTGTCCCGCCCACAATTCTATAGTTAAATAAATAAATAAATAAATAAATAAATAATAATCAGAGACCGTTTAGAGGCGGGGAAAAAGTCACTGCACTTTACTGAACGATTACGGACAATCGTGATGATTCGTGCACAAGTACACGAGCTAACAAGGTAAAAAAATAAAATAATAATAATAAAATAATAAAAATAACAATAATTATAATAAAAAAAGGTCAGTTTTGATTTCAGGTTGTTTTCAAGGTGACATTAAACTATGGTGGGCAGCCAGATTCATTTCTAACCCCCTAGTTTTATGTTGGTGAGAAAAGATTTGTAAAAAAAAAAAACCACAGTACAGGGGAAAGGCAGAAGGGCAAAACTATTTTTTTTTAAAAGAAGAAAATTCTCTTCTTAAAAAAGCCCGAGACCATCTTAGAAGGAACAGAGTCGAAGGCAATTTACTGGCCATTTCTCCCGACTTTGGTCTTACCTCTCATTTTTAAAAATCGGTCCCTTGACATTAGACATTTGGTAATTGTGTGGAACATCAGGTGAGTTGTTCGAAAATCCACTGGATCCAACTGCAGCTGTAAAAGAGCGAGAGAGATAAAGAGATGTAGAATATATTTAAATATATTATCTGTGTATGTGTATATATATATATATATATATATATATACACATAATAGAATATATAACACAGTCAAGCCGGAAAGTCTGCACACCCCTTTCACCTTCTCCACGTTTCA
>JAOUQW010000010.1:287531-298868 GCA_028565825.1 Olivaichthys viedmensis | reverse complement strand
CCGTGCAGTAACACATTCTTACCTTTTTGGTGTCAGACAATAATCCTGTAAATGTGAATTTAATCTACAATTAACACGAAGCCTCCAACACTAAAGTCTAACAGTAATTTATGTAAATGAGCTGCACGTGCATGAAACGGCTGGAACGTACTGGTTTGATGAAATTGGATGAAAGTTCAAAAAGTTCAATATTACACATTAAATATTTACAGATTTCATACTGCACTTAGTGTTGAAGACTTGTGTTAAATACATTTTCCCATCATTATTGTTTACCACCAAATCATTAAGTTTTTCTTTTTCCCCCCCTCTCCTCAATGCTTTGGATGATGACTTTGCAAAAAATGCACATTTTTCCATCAGACAAGCGCCTGAAGGAGAAGCTTCTCAGACTGGTGGACTGTGGCTTCTTTGATCACATCCCAGCTCCTAAAGATACAAAAGAGGATGCAAACGAGGATGCAAACAACCAAAAGCTTGATGCTTCATCTAAATCGAGCAGCGTACCTGGTGAGGCTCATGGTGAACGTACACTAGCATACAACCATGTTGACATGTTGTCATTTTATATGATATCTTTTCCATTGCAGCGATGGTCAGTTTAAACTCGACCAAAGTGCCTTCAAGACAGGTAAGAGCTACTGAATATAACCGTTAAACAAGTATTTTTACCTTGATGCTGTTCAGCCTGGAGGAATTACCTCAGTAAATCAAAAGATGAAAGTTTTTTTTGTCTTTGGAGATCTGTTCTTTGCATTGAATTTGCTGAGTAACTTTTGAATGATGCCAGTTTTTAAACAGACGCTACATCACTGAGACAGACCCTACCGGGCGCGGTCCAGACGAGAAAGTGCCGTCACCGAACTGGAAGGCGGAGTTTTTGGCCTTGAAGCAACGGGAACCACCAGACTCTTGGGATATGGAGTTCTCTGATCCTTCAGTATCGTCTCAAACGGGGTTACGCAAGCCGTGGAAGGGAGCTGCAGGATTCGTACCCAAAACCACGGTCACTATGAAGTCCACTGCTGAGCCCAAACAGGTAAATAAACATCCAGTTTTGTGATTCTTGTTAGTGGGGGTGCTCTAGATGTGTGCTACTCAGTAGAAATGGCTAACAATGTCTGATCTCATGAATCACTCCTCTTTTTGTTACCTTAGAAACGACAGAGTAAAAATAAAGGAAACCAAGGCTCTAAATCTGTAAGTTGGTTACGTCACTAGCGCGCAGTAATTTTTCTTCTCGTCAAATTTGCTTGCACCTACCGAGCCTCCATGTTCCAATAGGATGGCGAGCTGGTCGTGCCAGTGGAGGTGTTTAACTCGCCGTCCTCACTGGCGAAAGATCCTGCTCTGCGCAGACAGCAGCTGGATCACCTGATTGATCAGATCACAGGCTCCTTCAGCTTCATGCAGGTACAGCTCACACCAGCATGCTCACGCTTCTTTATTGCTCCAGGGCTGTTATCCCAGATAGCACACATCACATCTGGCCAACATCAGCACAACATGCGCAAATTGTCCTTTGCTAACTGGGAAAACGTCGGCACAACGTCGTTTTTGATTACTGTTAAAATTCTTAGTCTTATGCTTTAAAAAAAATTTTTTTTTTAGCTTTAGACAAGTTTGAATGTTTACACAGTTGCTGTTTGTAGCGAGTCGTGTGCTACCTGGCTAAACGACGCCCTAAACACGTAGGTTATGTTGATTTAATCATGGGAAGAAAGTTGCGTGACGTGGACTGAGTTAAATCTGCTTATCACATGGAGAGACTGGAGATGAAATAAATCACCAAGAGGAGTGCTGTTTTACAACGCTCACGGGTTTAAATCACACCTTGTACTCAAGGATGGCTGAAAGGAGCAGATCAAAAACGTTTTGATGTGCCGAAGTCTAACCAATCGAGCGGCATGCAACGTCGCTGAGATGGAAATTGTGCAGGTCGTGCCATCGTATGTGTGCTATTTGGAATAGTTGTGACATTTTGTTAGTTTTCAGTTTAAGAGGGCATTTTTAAAATTATTATATATATATATATTTTTTTAATTAAATGACTGTTTTTTGTATTTTTATTTATTTTGGTGGCTATTTTTTTTTTACCTTGTTTTATTCAAAGTAATCCCAAATTAGACCGTCACTTCCTTCTGGTCATGTTCCTCACAATAAAATGAAGAAAATAAGCACTGGATGACTTCGTCATCGCCATCTCCGGCACGTTTGTGGTTTAACTTGGCGATGAACCACTTTTTATAAGACTGGACTCCATGCCCTGAAAAGAGAGATTTTCTCTAATTCCCCTTTTTCATTTGTCATTTTTACTTTTTATATTACATTTTCACTGCTAGTTTTGTTTTTAACAGGAACCTTGACTTGCACAAGTTTTTGGAACATTTTTTAATATCCTTCTTGTTAGAAACCTGATACATTCTCCTTTTTTACCCCCCCCCCCACACTTTTTTTTTTTTCTTCCCCCTTTAGTCTCTTAATTTTATTGTAAGGAACATGAGCACTGGAGATGGCAAACGTCACCATCTCCTGGACATTTATGGTTTTAACTTGCCCTGGGGGAAAAAAAACAAAAAGCCCTAAAATTAAAATTTCTCCAATTCGCCGTTTTCGTTTGTCTTTTAGATAACGTAGTTTTCTTTTTTCTTTTTAATTTTTTTAAAAACAGTAACCTTGAATTGCTCACATTTTTTGAACACTTTAAAAATATCCTTCTTGGCAAACCCTGTTAGAAACCCAATGCATTCACTTTTTGTGACACAAACTGACATTTTTCTGAAAGCATTCATCTAAATTTTCCCCTCTCGGTCAGGACTCTTTGCTGGACGGGGAAGTGTCTCCCACTAAAGGCCAGCCCATAGGGCTTTGCATCTCTCCTGGCTCCTCCCCTCTTGGTAAAGCTCTTTATTTTGGTTTGGTAAATTAATATTCCATCTTTTGTCAATTGATTACGGTAAACAGCAGTAGCACTTTAAAAGAGGAGGTGAATTCTCCACATGCAATGCAAGCATAAGCAACATCTAGAATAATCAATTCACAAGTTCGATCACTGCTACTTCAAAAACTGACTGAACACCGGGACCTTATATTCAGCACTGTAAAATCTGAAGGTCTTTATTCTACAGCTCCGAGAGAACCGAAGAAAATCCCAGCTGACATTCTGCCTCAGCCGCAGCATGTAAGGCTCAACTTTATAGGAGTACAAAACTTAGCAAAACCTTTTTCTGAACAGTTTGCCTTTTTCTGATATTTGGATTTTGTTTGTTCCTTCATATGCCAGTCAACTCCGCTTCATGGACCCCAACGTTCTGGAGATGCGCAAACCTCTCTGGCCAACGCTGATCAGATTCTGGAGACCTCGGACCTGAAGCTACACACTGGAGACGCAACACATGTGAGGCCCTCAGTCCAGCCTTGTGGTCCTTCACCTTTGTGTCTCTGCTCATAACTAGTTTGTTAGAGGTAAAAAAAGGTTTGTAATAATGAACTGGTGTGGTTTGGTTGTAGGAAAAGCAAGATGAGGGCTTCACCTCTCCGCCTCTGTACCACAGAGAGTCCTGCATCTCTCCACCTTTTGAGAACAAGAACTCTAAACAGGTCCGTGTGCATCACATGTACACCTACACTAATGTCTAAAAGCATTCAGAGATTTTCCTCCAAAATCAAGGGCTTTGATGTGGACTTGGTCTGTCTTTGCTGCAATAACAGCCTCTACTCTCTTTTCCAACGCTTTCCACTACACTTTTAGGGGTACAAAAAGGTTAAATCTAGAATCCTAAAGAGTTCCTCTGGGGAGACCCTTGAAGGTTCTACGTATAAACCCACAATGGAGGGGTTTTTCAATCAGTGGGTTCCATGTAGAACCCCTTTAGAAAGCATGAGAATCCTCGAAGGTTTATTATTAAGGCAAGACACTGCAGGTAGAAATGACGATTTTGGTCACATCAAACATTTTTCAGATTTTTGGATAATTTTTTCTATAATATGTTTATTCTCTTACAATGTAGTGATATTTAAAAACTCAACAAATTTATCTATTTTACTGTTTTTGTCCACTCGGGACCACCGCATTATCTAAAACTTGGCGACTTTAAAGAAGGCGTTAGCTCCGCCCCCTTTGGCACAAGTCATGTATCACTACAATGCTTGTTTCCTGATGTATATGTAAATGTGTGTCTTTATGACACGCATGTAAATTTCCTTTATAAACCACACGAGTGGAAACTCGTGACATCACATTGTATTTTTAAAACCATTTTTCCTTAAAATCACCTTTTAAAATATATATTCAGAACCAAAAATCTCCCTTTCTAGATGACTTGCATTCATGAAATTTGTCATGTTCATTCTAAAGCCTTTTAAAGATATTACAGAGGAATTTCTCAATGTTGATAATTGTAGGATTTGTTAGATTTCATACTAAAAATATATATATTTTTTTATGGTGTTTGGTGTTTTCTTGATTAAACAATAAAAAAAGTAAATTACATTCCTACAAACTGTTTTGTAAAAGTATTTCTCTTGAGAGCGTCTTCAATGAAATAAACATTTTAATTCCAACATCCGAAAGACTAGACTTTTGGTTTTATTAGGTATGCAAATCTATGCGTATTTAATGAGATAAAGCCTTATTTGCATAAATGTCCATTTTTGAAAAACTTTAAATACAAAAAAAACTTAATATCAGCAATCAACTGGCAAAGACTGATTGTGATGGCTATTGTGTTTAAAAATGACCCTATTCACCTGCAGTGTCTCTCCTTAAATAATTTTCATAAGAGCGTTGATCTTTTCAGCTGCAGGAGTCTTGGGGCCCAGTTTTCACCTGGTATTAACATGCGCGCCTCAAGAGATCGGATCACAAGCGGGTCAGCGCTAAGTACGAGTGTAAACGGGGTCATATGGGTCTCGGAGCTGCATTGTGATCCGTTCACTCGAATCACATTGGGAGGTGGTCAGGGACGCATACGGCCACGTTGCATTTGAAGTGTAAATGCACCTCGATGCATCCCAGAAAACATCGAAGGAGTGCCTTAAACGGAAAATACGTCATCATTCCTTTGTCGGCTTTGTGGTTCGGTCTAAACATTTGGAAAAACCCAAACAGGTACATGAACAAGAGTTCGCGGGGCATTTTGTCTAGCAGATGCAGCGAGAGACTGATATAGTGAATATGCGTGGCGCCCTTTGACCTTTCAGCGGATGTGATGTAAGTAGGTACGAAAATCCAAACACAAGCGGTCAGCCGAGACGAATGAAAAATGCTGCCTTTTTAAAGTCCCCAAGCTCACCAGATCATCCCATTTTACTTGTTTTTTTTTTTCATGGAGACTACATGGCCGTGCATGTAATTTAACACGTGCATCAGGATTGGGTGTGCGTTAAATAAACAAATCAATTACGAGAGGAGTCTTGACAGGTAGTGTACTACATGCCTTCAAATACCAGAGCTGTTCAATGCATTATGGACCCTGAATTTGAATCCTTCCTAATGTGGTCCTGTATTTAGACAGGAAAGCAGTCGCTCCGTAACGGAGAAGTGTCACCGACTGTTCCGGCACAGATGTTCTCCACTCCACCCAGCCGCCGATCTCTCCCTGCAACTACCGCCGCTTCCTTCAGCAGCATGCATTCTGTGAGTGTATCCTCAATAGAGCCATGTTTCCTGTGCACAAATTAAAATGACGTGTTTTTAAGTACTACACTCAAGGCCGGGTCCCTGGTACAGGTGTTCAGTGCGGAGGTTCCCATGACCCGGAGCTCGGAGCTGAAGGATGAAAGTGGCTTTTTGGGATCCGTGTGTCTGAGCTACAGTACAGCAAGCACACTGAGCTACACTACAGCCAGCACACAGACCCCACCTGAACTCAGCCTGCCCCAGGATGACCTGCAGATGGGTAACACGCATATGCACCCTTGTCCAGATCTGTAAAAGGATAGATTTCGATGTACCTAACTTGACCTTGGTGTCTAATGGCGCTTCTCAACCGAACAGCGCAGCACGGCTCAGCAACAAACCCGAACCTAGGGCTGTATCTGTATCCTGGCCGAGTTTGTCTGTTTCCCATCACCATAACTCTACCCGTGAAAGTAGGAGGAGTTTCTCATTTGATGGTAACTAGTAACATCAAGACACAGCAAGTTTGTTTTTAATAGCAGCGTGTGTGCCCAAACACAGCCGAGGGTGCCGATCTCTAGTGAAAATACAGAGGAGCAAACTTTCACTTAATGGCTGCCCACTAACCCAAACACAGCCTAGGGTAACTTGCTTTGGATAAAAGTGTCTGCCAAATGAGTAAATGTAAAATGCAACTGAAGGGTGCCAATACTTTAGTCTCTAGTAAAAATGCAGAGAAGTTTTAGTGCAGACCTTGCCAGACGACGTGTAAATAAATTAAATAATAAATAAAGCGTGGCTCAACTTTTTAGTACCTGGGCAAGAAGGGGAACCCAATTCGGCGTGGGTATGGCAAGGTTCACTTGGTGGTGGAAATGGCGACAACGTGGAGATTATGGGTAATTTGCTGAGCCGTGCCGCACCGTCCGGTGGAAAAACGCCTTTAAGAACGCGATTAATTTAGTCCAGTCTGTTTTCTCACAGAGAGCGTGTACCTGTCAGAAAGTGACATCAGCGCTACCAGTCAGGTTTATTCATCTCCTGGTCCGAATTCTGCCCCTCAGTCTAGTCTGGTCCAGCATTATTACCCCCGCAGCACACTCAGAGGTATGACCCGTGGTGCCAGGGGGCTTTCTCTCTCCTCACTGCGCTCGCAAGGTACCTTTCCTTCTCTTCCTTTTCCAGACTTTTCAGCACACGCTCTCACTAACTTGGCTTTCTGTAATCTGTTTTTTTTTTTTTTTTTTGTTTTTCCTTCTTCAAATGCTTTTAGTTCCACAAAGAAATTCTCCACTGGTGTTTGTTATTGAGACATTTTCTTAGAAGAATGTTATGAGCCTGTTGGGTTGATGTAGTGTATTGTTGCACGATAACAAGCATGTCTCCCCCCCCCTCCCCCCTTTCCTTTTTCTGGCATGGATTTGTTTCTAATCCATAAAGTGAACAGATGTTTACAAAAAAAAAAAAAAGATTTCTCCCCCCGCTACACTTATTTGGCAGGTGGTTATGAGGTTCAGAGAGTAAATGTACGTACCCCTATAGGAGGCTTCATTGCCCAGACCCACCGTGAGCCCGGGTCTGTTCTATATACTTCCCAGGTAAGAAACTTTATTATTATTTATTATATATATATATATGTTTTCTTTCCCCGTCACCTAAACCATGTGAAACTATCTGCTTATTTTAAGATGCTGGCTTAAATATATATGCTGTGGTTGTTAGGAAAATGGGTATCAGCTGAGCCATAAACGTGCCGGAGGGGCAGCAGGTCGGAGGAACAGCTCCATTGGTACGTGTCCAAGTTTATTTTCTCACCTGAAGTTGCTCTTGGAAGGATTCTTGGTCATTTTTGGTAACCTTTTTTCTTTTTTAAATTAAAGCAGGTTGGAGCGACTCCTCCCAGGTCAGCAGCCCGGACCGAGAGGGCACCTACCTTGTGGACTCTGGTCACGGTGACTCCCTCTCCATCTCTGGCATGCCTCTCACTGGCGCTCCCCCTCCGACCCTAATGCCAGTGTACCCGCAGTTGCGCGTGGCCTTCTCGGCTGCCCGTGCCACCAACCTGGCTCCGGGCACTCTGGATCATCCGATCGCCTTCGACCTGCTCCTCAGCAACCTGGGTGGTGCCTTCGACGCACCCTCTGGCCACTTTATCTGCCCGGCACCGGGCACCTATGTCTTCTTTTTCCACATCCTCAAGCTGGCCATCAGCGTGCCGCTCTATGTCAACCTGATGCGCAACGACGAGGTAGTGGCGTCGGCGTACGCCAACGATGGCGCGCCTGACCATGAGACGGCCAGCAACCACGCCGTGCTGCCTCTGCGCCCCGGTGACCACATGTGGCTGCGCCTCCACCGCGGCGCCATCTACGGCAGTAGCTGGAAGTACAGCACCTTCTCAGGCTTCCTGCTTTATGCAGACTGAGTTTTTTTTTTCTTTTCTTTTTTTTTCCCTTTTTTTCTTTTTGTTTTGGCTCTGCTATACAGGCACATGCACTGAGATTCTGCTGATTCAGATCTGTTGGCCCACTAGTTGCATTGCACTCATTGCCCTTTTTTCCAGTCCTTATTGCACACCGTAACATTAGGTGGATATGGCAGCATTTTGGGTGTTAATTCAGAGTTAAGTAAGAATTTTCTAACTCCCTGACACCGTATGCTCCATTAGCTTATTTTTGATGCTGGCTGTTTCAGACCCATACACGTATGAAGCCGTGTCTGCGAATTGTGCCTTTTCTTTCTGGTTACTGAGCACTTGAATCGCTTGTATGAATGATTTATCTGAATACTTGACACGTCGAGCACTTTAAAAGGAGACACTGTGACTGTGTTGTGAATGACCTGAACACTGATTGGCAAAAATCAGGCAAATAAACCAAATGGTCCCTCCTTGTGCCTGAATAAAAGAAATTGCGCAGATACCCTGTGTGTTGTCATTTGTCGGTCACTTCCCCTTCCCCTGCCGTTAAAGCAGTTTGTGCTGCAGTGAACCGGTTCTCAAATTCACAAACTACTACGCTTTACATGGCTGGTGATGTGCACTTATTCCAGCGCAAATCCGTGCTTTCAGACAAAAGTTGGATGCATCTAACCCGAGCAATTCCTCTGACTACATGATATAACTTACTGTTACTGTTTGCAGGTTGTCAATGGTGAATGTCTCTGTCTACGTTAGGAACTGCACGATGGCTTCTCATTTGTCAGATTTAAGATTTAATCAATTACATTTTTTTTTGTGTAGCGCTTTTAACAATAGACATTGTCACAAAGCAGCTTTACAGAAATCCTGGCTGTAGATCTAGATCCTTAATGAACAAGCCAGAGGCGACAGCGGTGAGGAAAAACATGAAGAAACCTCGAGAGGCACCAGACTCAAAAGGGAGCCCATCCTCTTCTGGGTGACACCAGATAGTGGGGTTATAAATCATTATAGTGAACAGTTATACAAGTTATTAAAATTCCACTCCTGTAACACAAAATATTTGGTATATTGAAGCATTTGACTGATTCCACCAGGGGTCAGCATCATCAAAAGCTTATAACCAACACTGATCTCTTACTAACAGGAGTCTCAAATGCACCAGTCACCTGAATCTGCTAATGTTTCTGGAATTTTATTTATTTATTTCTGCAATCAGATTTACCTTCATTTGTTGTAGGTTTGTCAATTGTCCAGTCCTGTAGTTGATAAATTATCCAGCGAATATTTGTCTTGATGTCTGAGTGCTGCGTTAATACTTAATATTTTCATGAGTGGTGACTTTCTGTAACTCCTGGAGGAATGCAGTACATTGCAAAATTTATTTCAAGAAGAAATTGGTAGGAAAAATGAACATTGAAAGGGGAGTGAGGGTTACCAAAAAACTAGTTTAATGTCCAGTTATGTTTAAAGGCCATCTGTTTTAACATAATTGCCCTGTTACTGTGAACTAAAGCATGAATTCTCTGCATGCTTGATGCTGGTGACTTGAAAGTCAAAGCTATTGCTTGAATACGCTTTGTTTCCGCCAATGCACTTGGCTTCTTTTCAGTAGCTGGCAGTAGCACTGCACATAGGCGTGTATGCATCTGTTCAATATTGTCATCAAAGGAACAACGGTACTCCAGCCATATGGCAACACCTGTTCCCAAGTCATTAGCATCCCATCATGCCAGAGTTTAGTGTTTGTCATTTAACTCCTCACTGGTGATTGATCATCCAGTACAAAAGGTACTACAAGAACATGTTTTTTATTCTATGCTTCATTTATAACTTTTCTGCCATTTCAATGCCAATAGAGACAAAGTAAAACCTGATGATTTTTGGTCCGTGTTGCGTTATTTTTTATCTTTGGTCACCGAGATAAAGGCCAGAGAGAGCGTGTTGAAATACGTTTGGTTACACTGACCTTTCATTTCTCTTTCTGCCAGTGCTAAGTTTCTCAACCCTACTATTATATTTGGTGTTATTTGTGTTAGTATATTGGTAAAAAAGCCATTATTTTATGTTTTTAGTGTAATCTGTCCATCTTATAGTTTAGATGTAGCTTGGACTGAGTGAGTTCTCATGCAAACAAGCTATGAACTGTAAATGTGAAGCATTGAAATGCTTAAACTTGTAAATTAATTCCAAGGCCGAGGTTAATTTTAAAAATGGATACCTTCACATGATCAGAGTAGAGGACTAGTTTAACTGTTGTCTAAATTTTAGACCTATACTTTGACATTACACTAATACATGTCTAGCACCGAATAGCCTCTTCTTCCTGGAGAGGCAGAGAGACAGTCAGGCGCTGCAATACGTAGTGTTTACTTTTAAGACTAGTGTCTAAGTCTAATCTGTATGTGTGTCACAAGCAAACATCGCCTGGCTCTCAACTACGTCTACGGCGCCGGTTCTGTGCATATGCTCTTATTTAACATTTTATATCCCTGTGTTTCCTGGATTGTGTAGTGAAGTGTGGAAATGGGGCCTGGGGAATTATACCAAAAAAAAAAAGAAATCTGGACAGTGCTGATGAGTTTTTCAGTCTTGTGATGTGCCAGTAATTAGTGTGCAAACGCCAAGTGGCTGCGACGAACAACTGCTACAACAACTTGTAACATTTGGTGATACATCTTCTCTAGAGAAATGGTTCCCTCATAGTTTACTGTATATGGGGACATACAGTATACCATTTGTTTTTAACAAGCACATGCCTTGGCACCTTGGTGATGCATGCTGGGGTCAATAAGATCAGCCTCCATCAACCTGAGATCCTTAAGGTTCTTGCATTCTAAAGCTCAAGCCAAAGGACATCACTGTACTGTACACTTGCATGATTGCATTGTTGGTGGGGAAAAGAAAGAATATAATGAATGAGTAATCCATGTAACAAAATGTTTCATTCAGCTAAAGCTTATGCGGCCTCTTTGTAGCTAATGTTCATCTCTTGTTGAAGTTCGTTAAATGATAAGTAAGGAATAAAACCCGACTGGTCATGCAGTTATACCAAAATAAGCAACGACGGGGTGGTGTGACATGGCCTTTACCACCCCGGAGTTAATTATTTTTCAATAACGGCACTTCCCGTAGTGTTTCATTCCGCTTATACCACAGCAGTTTACCAACGATTATGCAATTGTATTTATTAAAGAACGATACGTCGTACTTTTTTATCCGTTTATAGTCACATTTAATGTTGTGGAACGTCTGAAACGAGTTAGTTCCTGTTCTCACTTATGTTCTAACAGCTATA
>JAOUQW010000009.1:20900363-20917106 GCA_028565825.1 Olivaichthys viedmensis | reverse complement strand
CGAAATACAAGTAACAAAAGCACCATATATTCTGGACCCGTAGTGGCCGCTGCGTGCTACCGCGCCGCCATCTTGGATATCTTGGATATCTTGGATTATATCTTGGATATAATCATGACATTGTGGCGTATGCTTATATAAAGTGAGGCTTTATACCGGCTTTAGCTCATTATAATGGAGAATTTAATCAGCCTGCAGCATCGCGCTCTTTGGTTTACTTTCTTTTTCCTTCAGGCTCTCAGTAAAGACACAATGTAGGTGATGTAACCATAGCAACTACATTTTAAAATATTTCCAATGCCTCCATCATTCTGTGATTACTGGAAGTGTTTAAAAAGCTGGAGTGGATTTAAACACTGGTTAGCGTATCTTTTTTTCCTCCCAATCTGCTGTATTTCCAGCTAAAGTGTATATTTAGCTGTCGGACGCTCTGATTGGTCGGTAAAAGTTCAACTTCATGTTGTCGTTGTAGTTTTTCTTAGTAGTACTTCCTGCTCCTGATTTAGCATAAAAAATTATAGAAAAAGGAACTGTAATCGTTTTTACAAAACATCACAAATGTGGCCGCGGTTACCGTACCATCCTACAGTGAAAAAGAGGCTTTACATCAAAACGTCGGCTTGGAACATAATGTTCTGCAAAATAAAGTTGTGCATAGCGTTATACTGTGATCCACTCACGTCTCTGCAGTTCTCCGACTTGGAGAAGTGGACGAGGTCGTCGTTGTACATGTCCTGAGTGTTGAGCAGGTCGCTGTACTCTCTCTGACTCAGGTCCTCTGGATCGATACCGTTCGCCCGCAGGAACTCCTGATAGGCCACGCTGAAGGCCTGACCAATGGACTGAGCGATCAGCTGAGCCTGTGGAGAGGAAGAGGGGGGGAGAGAGAGGGAGAGAGAGAGGAAGAGGATATAAGAAGCAATTCTAGTGACAAGCAGAAACAGAGAAGAGGCGTAACGCTCTAAAGTCCTCAGAACTCCAAGAGTTATTTTTGTTCTTTTGCTCTTGTTCAGCACCAGAAAAAACGCTTTACCACAAATACATGGTATGATTTTTTCAGCTATAAATAAAACCGATCTTTTCCACCTTTATTTGCTGTGTTGACCTTCAATCTCAGTTTCAAAATCCAGTTCTTTGTCCGTGTCAATACTCTGGAGCTGATGACGGTCTTTTGAAGTTTTGACCTTTCTTGCCTTCCACGTTCTGCACATTTTGACCCTCATGGCTTTCCACATTCCTCACGCACCTGTTCCTAATTTCCACCATCCCTATTTAAAGTCCCAGGGAACCTAAATCCTTAATAGTCCTTAATCGCATGTATAAAATGTGACTAAGAGTTTCTACAAGCAAAAAAATTATTTTAATAAAATTACAACATGCGTTTTGTTATCGCCGATGAGAACGGCAATTTCTAAGGTTTAAAAAAGAACAGGTCTCAATTTCCAAACAAGAGTGCGGCACTAATCTGGAAGCATCCATATTTAATTCTGTTTATAGTGAATCAAATAACCAGCAGGCCAGAGAAGGTTCACTGCAGACAAAGTAAGTTTTTTTTTTCTGGCACTTGTGGTAAAAGTAAATTTTAGGAAGCCCTGTGGGACGGAGGGGGGAATGGAAACTAGTGAATAAGAGTTAAAATAACAGCAGAGATGCGCTCACGTCCTCAGACTCAAACACATGGCAGATCATCCTGTACTGGTGGCGTTCGTCCTGCGCCGGGCTCGAGTGCTGAGCGTCTGCTGGCTCCAGCTGCTCCTGAGCGCTGCGTGAGCGGATCATCTTCCTGCGCGCCATCAGGACCACCATGTTCCCAATGTCTGCGATGTACGAGATGGTCCTCAGAGGATGGTCCATCATGGTCTCCTGCCAAGTATCATTTTAAGCCCGTTCAAGTGACCTGTCAATCAGGCTGAGAACTATAATGACTAAATATTAACTAGAACAATAGTAGCTGATGGTGATCTCCACAGTCCTTGCATCATTAACAAATAATAATAATAATAATAATAATAATAAAATGGACCCCTGGTGGGGTCCCCAGACCTCACTCTGAGAACCACTCTCTCAGTCTTACAAAAAGCTTTCATCTAGTACTCTAAGGGGTTTCCAAGTACACTCTAAGGAAAAAAAGGTCAAATCTAAAACCCTTAAGGGGTTCTTCAGTTGTCTCTCTGGAGGAACCCTTAAAGGTTCTTTGTAGAATCCTACAACAGTGTTTCCCTATCAGCAATGGTTTTGAGTAAGAACCCTTTTAAGAACCCTATTTCTAAGTGTGTAGAACCTGTTTAGAAAGATTAGAACCCTTAACTTTTTTTAAGGGTACATGTCCACTTGCAACTTTGCCCCATTGAAATCTGCTCTCTGTCACAAAGAGGGAATTCTTTTGCGTTTATTGCATTTAGCCAATCAGGCAAGAGCTTCAGGAAGGGGAAGACTTTTCATTCGCCATAAACAAATCGACAGAGACGGTTATCTCAAGCAGAGAGAGACCGTGAAGCGGCGACAAAATGTGCAAGTGGACATGTACCGTAAGACTTTATAAAGTTTCAGGCAAACTAAGAGCAGTAGGAGAGAGACGGCCATCTTTATGGGGAAAAGGGAGAAAATGGACTTCCTAATTCAGCTACAGAGGGAGAAAGAGGAAAGGAGGAATGATGGCGTCTTGTTTACCTGTGTGTCAGCGTTGAGCACTTTAATCCTCTGAGTTGATACGAAGAGGTCCACCTCAGTGGCAGACAGAACCTCACCACCTTCACCCTGTTGACATCACAACCGGGAAAAAGCGACTGTCATTTTCATTACATGAGTCAACTCTTCAAAACGAATAGAAACACGTATACACACAAACATAGTGATGAGAAAGGACTATTCTCATTATCTACAGAACCAAGCTTTCTACATGGACATGAGGACTTGTCTGTTCCATTTATCCAAAGTTTAGGCATCTGACAAGAGACGACAATCACTGAGATCACCAAAAACAGCAGTAATCACGGCACGACGTCTAACTTCACCTGCACGTCCAACAGTAGGGTCATTATACTCTACCCTCTGTCTCTGGGCTCCTGTTCACCGAGGAACAAAGAGCATGAGTCTGAAGAAGCCCACAAATCCAGAGTGGCCTGGAGGGGGCCACTGGAGACTCTTTATGATTGGCTATGTAGCGATTAAGATTCCAAATGTGATATTTTACAGGATTGTTTGTTTAAATGGAGAACAGAGTGGGTGGGTTGTCATGGTGAAGAGTTCCCAGCACTATGATGATAGGCTGATGGTTCCTGAGAAGTTTTATCAGCGAGTCCTCGCCTCATTGCAGTGACACCAGTAGCCCCGAGGAGCAGGCGCTGTCTCCCAGTATCAACTACTTGTCACTCATATTTGTTTATTGTGCCCAGACTTTATTTAAAAAATAAGCCTTTCAAAGTTCAGCTGAGGAATCGGAGATACAAACTGCACAGGCCTTGCCATAAAATCAGAAACCAAGTGCTACCACATACACTTACATAAATAATTCTTATACATCATAAAACTGGCTCACAATGTGCCAGAACGTGCAGAAGTTGGGTTAGCGGTTGATGCTAAGTGTAATTGCAGTGTATTTTTAGCCATACAGAGTCTTTTTAGTAATTCACTGACACATCTGGGGGGAAATGTTGATGTTCCTGACGGTTCTCTTGTTTTCACGGTCACTGTGTCTTTACACTGTCTGTATAAATGCATCAAAGTTTCCCTGAACATTTAATTAAAAACCTTTTTTTTTTTATATATAATTCTGTAGAAAAATTAATTGAAGAAAAAACTGTGTAATTTATAGAAATGACTGAAAATGGCTGAGGAACATCTCTACACCTTTACCCTCATTAAAAATACCAGGATATATGAATATACATGAATATGCAAATTAAGGAACGCCCCCCATGTCCTGCCATCCCTAATAGCCTAATATCACTAACATCAGCTAACTTAGCTAGCCGGTTAGCTAACTGCTAGTAAACTAACTCACATTAGTCACAGGTGGACAAGAGTGAGATTTCAGTATCAGAGTCTCGATTTACATCATCACTGTAGAGTTCAGGAGTATCTTTAAGGCTATGTGCTAGCTAGCTAAAACATCGTTAGCCTCAGTCATTAGCTAGCTTATGCTTGGCGTCCATATTTCTCAGTTGCCTAGCAACATTGTTCTCCCAACTTTAACCACCTGAACAGTGAGTATATTGTGTATTCACCTTCCCATGTCGAAAACACAAACACACCAACACTAGATGACATTCGTTTCATCACAAATGGGATTCATCAACTGGGTATCATTAATTAAAGGAAAGATCTCGAGTAAAAACCCACCCGGACACGGTTCATGGCCTCCTGGGCCTGCTGCATGCGGGCGCTCTTGCTGGGTGTTCTCTCTGACAGCAGATGCGTGGAGCCCAAATAACTGGCAGCAAATATGATACCATCGATTAGATCCTCTGGATCACACGGTCCTGGAACTGCCAAAATCGTCACAAGCATTAACGACTGACTACAACATCTGAGATTAAAGTGGGGCCAGCCACCAATTGCCAATATCATTGTGACGATTATCTTAAGCCTGCATCTTAATCTGTAGTGTTGGATTTAAGCAACTGGAACTTACCATCAACGTATGTAGGGAAGGCAGCCAAGTTTCTTCTTAGCTGAATTTACAAAACAGGACATTGTCACAAAATCAGTGTAAATAGAAGTTAAAAAGCAGTTAAAATAGTACAGGTAACTATAAATCAACCTACCTCTGCAGCAGGTGGTAAACTGGGACTGACCCCTGCTTCCTGGTACTCATGTGCTCTGGAAGATTCTGCTGCCAGAGGAACTATGGGATCTGAGGCTGGAGCCTGGGAACAGGACTGGCACAGAATTAATGGTATTACTGTTTGAAGAGTAATCTAGGATGAGGATGAAGAAAAGCATCGACTTGTATGTAAATGTAGACGTGCAGGCAGACACTCACCATGTTCTTTGGAGAACAAAGCTGAGGAGGAGATTGTGAATAAAGCTCTGGGTGGCACTCCTCCACTGGGCTGATGTCTCGCCTCTTCACCCACACTGGCTCTTTGGGCTTGTCAGGCGTGTAAGGAGAACGTACCGTCTTGGTCTTCACTTCCTCAATGGCCTCCTTTATGTCTTTTATTGCCAGAGAGATGGCATCTCCAGAGTCTTCCATAGCATGTGGCCTGTCCTCCACAGAGTCACCTTCCAGCTTCCCTTCTTTGTCCAACACAGGTGAAGGTGAACAAATCTCAGGTTGCTCCTTTCTAAGCTCTGGAGGTTCCTGATCTAAAGTGTTTGGGCTTGTGCATCTCCAAACTTTGCTCCTGCCTCTATCGGGGCTGCTAGCCTCATCTCCTGACTGTTCATCATAGTGGTGCAGTCGGGAACCGACTGACACCCGTTGCCTCTGCTCCTCTTGCAGATTGATCCGTGGGTTAGCCTCGCTATCGGACACGTCCTGGTTCTTCTCAAAGCTATGTTGTTCCTCAGATTGTTCCTGGTACCACTCTGTTCGGGGTAAGTTGTAGAATTCTCTGTCTGATTCTGTTGGAGTCACTGGGTAGAGCTTTGGGTAGGACTCAGAATCTGATGGATATGAATTAGAACAGGCTTCTGGACTACAATCTGAGAATGTTTCTTCATAGGACTGAGCACCAGATTGGCATTCAGGCATCGCGTCTGTGCTCATGGGAGTGTAGCCAATGGAGTTGAGATGGTTAGGGCCTGATTTGGGCTCCATGGGATAACTTCTAAGGGGTTCCGAGAAAGGCTGAGGCTGAAAATGAGGCATTGGTAGTGGCTGACGAGGAATCTCGGCAAAGGGTGGAACATCCACTCTGATGGGCCCAGACCTCTTACTGGTTTTCTTACTACCTTTTGAGCCACCACCATTTGCCATAAAATCCTTCTCTCCTTGACACTGTTCTTCCTCTTCAGCCTCTTTACGAGAATCTGTTCCCTCCTCTCTCTTTTCCTCTGCCTCCCATTCATCTATCCCACCCTTGCACTCCTCCATCTGCTCTCTCTCTCTCTGCAGATCCTCGGCCTGCTCAGAGTGTGCGTGAAGACTGCTCTCGGTACTGGAGGAACAATGTAGACCTGGGCTACCTCCAGCTTGCTCCTCGACAAGTGGTACTTCCTGTGGAGAGGGAGTTAGGTCCTCCTGTGAAGGAGTCAGATCCTCCTGTGAAGACGGAGTCAGAAGTTCCTGAGAAGACTCCTCAGGAGACAAAGCATCCATGGCCTGATTAAACTCAGGAACATCGAGGGACTGTTGCACTGCAGTACCGCCATAAATCTGTCTGGGTTGCTGTCTGTGTCTGTGCTGTTGCCCTCTGTCACCAGTCTGTCGATACCTCGGGCCTCCTGGATGAGGCCGCTGATCTGGCTGTGGCTCTGCATCACCATTCTCGCTCACCCTCCTCTGGGTGTGGCACGGGGTGTGTCTTCGGCTGCGTCGTGGCGGTGCCCGGTTAGTGCCAGGCTGGTGTTGGTGTGTCTGCCTGTGGTAGTGATGGTGGTGATGATGATGGGCATCTCCCTGTTCGTCCTGGCTGTTCAGCTGGCATGGCCTCCACCTTGGCCGGCCTCCCTCTACAGGTGTGCTGTTGGGCTGCCGGCTGAGTTGAGAGGGTTGGGCCCTGGGCCCTGCCTCCTCTGGCTCCTCCCTGTGACTCATGGCTGTTGCTATGGAGTGGGCATGATGCTGTTGCACAGCCTGATAAGAAAAGAAGGAAGGTCAACTTGAACTCTAAGACAGCATAAATGAAAAGACATGGGGGTAAGGATTGGATGGACCAGTTAGCGCTAGAGAGTCTGCTACTTTCACAGGAAGAATCATTTGACTGACATTGCAAATGACCAACCACAAACCTTACCCGTAGCTCGTCGGCAAAAGCGTGAGTGTATCTCGTTAACTCATCACTGTATCAAACAAAACTCTGGACTTTTTCAACCCAGTCACTATATCTTAGTGACTATATATATATAGCACTATATATAGCTCCAAAAAGTTAATTGCATCACGGTGTTTGAAAGTATTTTTTCCCCGTTAAAATCCGTTGCACAGAATTGCGTATATACAGAAGTATGAATAGCCAATCAGGTTGCAGATTCTGAAGCTTGTGTCCAGCTAAATTAACAAAAAGATATTACACTCTTCTAGGAATTTCAACTTGGGATGTACCGATTCAATAACAAGTATTAGTTTTGGGACCGATACTGGCTTGAAATCTAATTTTACTTTTTTTATTTTATTTTTTATCCAATCCACTGACGTATTTTATGCTGTGAACGCGTGTTATGTTGACCGACATGACACAGATTTTGCACATTAACACAAAATACAAATTCTCTTAAAGCACACCGCCATAACATCTCTGACGTGTCACATAACAGAAGCTTGCAGAGAGTCACTCCATTACTAAGGGGATGTCAGTATCGGGCCGATACCCAGAGCTCTAATATTTGTATCCTATCAAAAATGAAAAAAATTGCCATTGGTTTGTTCCTAGTTGCAACGGTTTATGGGTTTAGTTTTTAAACCTTGTTTCTCTGCTTTATAGGAAACAGGTTGCTGAAACAAATCTTAGTTTATGGATGTTTAATTAATGCGAACTAATTCTTTACTACCTTGTCCTTTGGTTCAGTTATGAAATCAACCCTAATCTTTAATAATCTTTAAAACTTTGCTAACCCTGACCTCAACCATTAACCTAATCCTAATACTGACCCCAAGTGATTTTGTATCTTTATTACTTTGTGTTTATGTTAACGGATATTTATTAGATAGCGTGATACCCATATGACAACATCATGTACTTACATGTGCTATTTAAATTTAATCTAAAGAAAGTGTAACTCGACTCCCCTCTCTTCCTTTCTGAAAGGCTGTTTTTATGAAACACACTCCTCTATAGCACATTTTAGGGATAAGGCCTCAATCCCAGCAGAATGAGATGGATAATCTCCGAGATTTCCTCCAGCCCCAGAACAACTGGCAGATGGCAGAAGAGGGGACAAGGTCAACATCAGTAAAGACCCTGGGGTAAGAATAAACTGAATGATGCTCTCAGCATCAGAACTATGGACCATGTTGCAGGACACCACGTAGCAAAGCTGACCATGTACTGAAGGTAAAGAGAGTTACACTGCTGGTGACTGAGTGATGAACATCACAGCTGTTTATTAATAAATTAAATCATTAAAACTGTTACACAACACAAAAATACTACACAATGTGGTCTGAGGTCTACTGGTCTTTACCACATGGAGCAATCGTGATGTTTCTTATTGACATGGTTAAAACTTGGCCTGTATTATTTTGTTTGCTGAATCTTGAATCCTGTGATTCCTCCAAACCGAACATCCACAGAAACATCATCTGGAACGTCTGGGATTGGTCAAGATGCTCCCATCACATGATACAAAATGTATTGATTGGTTTGAGGACTCATTTGCATATTGCGACTTTCTGCAACATCAGTACCGCAAAAGACAAACAATATTACACATACAATATTCTGCTCAACACCACTGAGCAGGTCTCCATAACCACCGTAACCATCAGACTAGTGGTTTATTTTCATCTCAGCAGACGGACGAATGGATGACGGATTGTGTGTGTGTGTGTGTGTGTGTGTGATCCAGTCCCAGATGGCCTGAATGTGGGCTGCAGCCATCACACTCCCTTGCTGCTCGGCCGAGAGCCAGTTTGTCCATCTGTCGAGATTTTAGTTAGAGTGCAGGGCTTTCACCTCATCATGACCTCATCTCAATAACCATAACCTCATCTGGTTCTCTATACACTTTTAAATGGTTCCATCTAGCACCCTAAAGGGGTTTTGTCCCTGTGGGGGAGCCTTAAAGGTTCTACAACAGAGGGTTTCCCTCAAGTAGAACCCATTTAAAAAGCCAGAACTATTAACCACCCAAAGAACCCCTGAGCAACCCTTTTTTTCTGAGGTGTATGAGTGTACCTTTTGCTTATGTCATACACTACATTGTTTACATCATTGTCTTTATTGGTCCAAAATTAAGAAATGGCATATTTAGTAGCCTTTACAAAGGTTCTTTGGATCGCTAGGGGTTCTTTGCTTCCTAAAGGGGTTTTACTTTGATAGCAGACAGCTGGGCGATATGTGTTATGGCCACTAAAGTGCTACACAGCAAAAAGGCCAGTCTATAATGACCACCTCCATGTGGTTTATATTCAATCAGACACAGATGAACAGTGAGGAGTTAATTCAGCACTCGGCTTTCTGCTGTGTAGGCTATTATATAAAGTTATTCAGTAGGACACGGATCAGTAAGGTCTCCTGCATACAGCTGTAACACGGTAAATATCTTAGTGACGTAATCTTAAATGGTCATACTCTCTGCATATACATCACATGATCCACTTTATATCAACACGTAACATTTCTACATGCACACCTTCGCTCTGAAGATATAAAGTCCGTTTAAGGGGGTCAATTTTCACTTTTTTATTTATTTTTATCCTTGTTTTTGTTTTTTTTCACTTGACCTTGAAATTGAAAGCGTGTTGAGATCATTGATTTGTCTTCTAAAAATGATTACATTTTATAGCATGTCAGGATGTGATTTTTGGTGAAACAAAATTAGAAAAATGTGCAATGGTCAGCTGGATCTCAGCAAATAGGCCTACATTCAACTATTTATTCTAAAAACATTAATGTAATACAGTAAAGAGTTAATTTAATTAACATATGATTATAATATAAATAAAAATAATAATCAGCTTAAAAACATGGCGTATTACAGAGTATATTTGAAAGATATGTTAATATTACACTAGTGATTGATTACAAAAGGACTCTATGGCCATCAACAGAGCAGAAGCATATAAAAAGAATATCACAGATATTTCGATTTTTCTTCAGTGATTATAATGTAGGACATGTTGCAGCTGTCCCTGACATGAGGACTTACACACTTATTGAGGAAAATATGAATTATGTACATGAATTTCTGACCCTGATTTAGCTGGTAGACAGATCAACGTAACATTAACTACAATAACCGGATGTTTATCCCCTACAGTTTTTGTTTGGTCATGCAAAAAAGCCAGACGTTATGCTTGTACTGGCTCTGCGCTACAGATAGGATGGGAGCACTGATCACTCATTAACATAAGCACTGCTAGAACTTTAGTATTATTGAGGATGAATAATAGCAGCTAGGAGCTCGTGTTTAAGCCCGACGGCCTGCACTGAGGCTCTAAAGCTCTTCACGGTTAATTTAATCCTGCAGGTTCGGCTCCAGGCTCCTCTTTCAGGGACGCGCCGTTTAAAAGGTCATCCTGCTTCTTTTATTTTATATAAACACACAAACAGAAGAATCTAATCCTGGACCAGAGAGACGCGGGACTTCAGCCTTTTACCTGTTAGGACGCGGATGGATGAAGGACTGCTCGGTTCTTCCTCTCCATGTCTCTGATGTGTCCGCGTGGGATGAGTGTAGACGCGGCGCAGTGCGCGTGCACAACACACACCGGATTACAGCCGATGCGCAGAGCGCGGATAAACGCCGCAGCCCCCGCGACACGCCCTATCCACCACCGGGGGTTACACACAAATCTCAATCTGTCCCCGCCGCTAACGCGTTCCCCAAGCAGCACATAGAGCCTGAACAGCGCCCTCTAGCGGCGACACGGGGCGGGGCAACACATCACAGCCCAGCGCTGGCGCGGTTAACGTTTCCATGGTAACAAAATGGCACTGCGATGTTTCCCTTTGGCCGAACTCTCATTAGGATTGTGGGTAGTGTAGACCTTCATCATCATCATCCTCATCATCATCATCCTCCTCATGCCCGAAACCACACCTTATTTACTATATAGTGCAATTTTTTATACATAATTTCTGAAAGCAGAGTGTAAAATATTAAGCGCACTCCTGAAATCCCACAATGCACTGCAGTACGCTGGGGTCCACACCATGCAGGGTATAGGGAATGCACCCATAATGCACTTTTCAGTTTATAGGGAGTAGGGAATAGGGAGTAGGGAATAGGGAGTAGGGAATAATGTAAGGAGTAAGGAGTTGCACTAGTAATAATTAATCAAACATAAACATCATCACTAGGAATCACTCATTTAGTAAATGTACTGGTCTGGAAATAGTTTTCTGAGTTTTAAACAAGCACACAGGATTTACTGTCTCAGAGCTTTAACCTGCTGGACTAAATCTCTACCAGACCTTTTTAATAAACATTCAGTATGTACTACATTTATATACAGTACTGTGTAAAAGACAGAGCACCCTTTGGGTTATTTTCAATCAAATGGCCATTCAGTACTTATTGTTAATGATTTGGTGGTAAACAATATTGATAATATAAATGTATTGAACAGAAAATCACACAAAAGTCTTCAACTCTAAGTGCAGTATGAAATCTGTAAATATTTCAAATATTTAATGTGTAATATTGAACTTTTGTTTCACGCTGCCGGTAATTCCATTCATCCAATTTCATCAAACCTGTACGTTCCAGCTGTTTCATGCTGGAGCTCATTTGCATAAATAAGTGATAAAACTATTAAACTTAGTGTTGGAGGCTTCTGTGTTAATTGTAGATTAAATTCACATTTACAGAATTATTGTCTGACATAAAAAGGTAAGAATGTGTTACTGCACGGCTGTTTGACTGAAAATGGAAATGTAACATTTATCATCATCATTATTGTTTACCACCAAATCAATAACAATAAATACTGAATGAACATTTGATTGAAAACTAAATAAACTAAAGGTGGGGCTCTGACTTCTGCACAGTGCTGTATATAGATTACTTTTTATTTTTAGATGGAGATTTAATTTAATTTCAAATTTACATTATTTTATAAACCCTGTGCATGGGTCAAAGAGGAGACGTGTCTGTTCGTTTTACAGGAAAGTATTAATCTGCATAAATATAACATGATATCATTCCAGTCTTACTTATCTGTTGTCTCATTAAAGGGGTTTACAGTAAAAAAAAAAAATAGTGTTTAATTTTAAGTAAATATTAAGTGAGAAATAAAGCTCTAAAGTGCAAAATTTGTCATTCAGAATAACAGTCCTCATTACAATTCTGACATCAAATGTTTATGAAAGTGTGACACATTCTCATATTACATTTAAAATTATTCTGCAGTTTTTAAACCCTTTTTCGTCTTTGACCTGCAGTTCAGCAGATTGTAATGTAGAACAGTTTACATGATGAAAGAATCTGGTTTAAAGCTTTTACTAATTTTCAGATTCTTGAATATGAGGTCATCGTTCAGCTCAGAACCGTACCCTTTTCTCATGCTGTTGTTGTTCACCTGATAATAATATCACTAATTTATTCCACGTCCCCACACCTTCACTTTCTGAAGCATTATTCACTGTAAAAACAACATGTTCATCTTTAAACCAGATGTTTTCATCATGTAAACTGGTCAAAGACAAAAATGGAAAACTCTGTAACAGTGCTCCAGAGAACGTTAGGAACGCTCTATAGCTCTATAGGTGTTTTTAAATCCAAATTAAATACATGTTTAATTTAGATTATTCACAGCTATTGGGTCTTTTATCTTGTTAAATAAACTTTTCATGATTTATAGCACTAACACTATATTTATAGTCGATTCATTAGTGATTGTACATTGATTATTTAATGTGCTTCATCATAAATACTTTGTTTTAATTTTCTGATCGCACTCTGATATTTTGAACTTAAAAGTGCTATACAAATAAATATATTATTATTATTATTATTAATAATAATAATAATAATAATAAAGGCTTAGAAATACACAATGACAAGACTTCACAGAGTGATATTGTTAGAGTGGTGGTATATATTGAGAGTCTCATTAGTGGAATGAGGAGCAGCTGATCTCATTAGTAGCTTGGAGATTGAGAGCAGACTAACGCCCCGGACTGGAGTGGATCGGTATTCATGAGTCCGGAGGGGAGTGGATCCAGATTTGTGAGTCCAGAATGGAGTGGATATGGATTCGTGAGTCCGGACTGGAGCTGATAAGGCTCTGTGTGTGACAATTGTAGACAAGTTTAGTTATTTTTCCAGAACGAGTAGGTCCTCAATAGCTCAGGATAGATATGACCTCAATTCCAGAGGAATGAGGCGGTCAGCTGAACTTGTCTTTCCAAGGGATTCTTCCAAGAGCATGATGTTCAGTTGTAAATGAGTGAAGAGCTTGGAAGTTGACATGGCTTTACTCACCAGAGTCCTCTAATGGGTAATATTTTGTTACTCTTAACTCTGGGCACTGCTTCTATAAATGGGCAAGCAGGCTGGTCAAAACACCTCCAACCTGCCATTAACAGGAGGGAAATAATGTAGGTAACCCAGGATCTCTCTGTGAAAAGTGTGAAAGTCAGGGAGCATTGTGTGGGAAACCT
This sequence comes from Olivaichthys viedmensis, assembly GCA_028565825.1. Classification (NCBI taxonomy): domain Eukaryota; kingdom Metazoa; phylum Chordata; class Actinopteri; order Siluriformes; family Diplomystidae; genus Olivaichthys; species Olivaichthys viedmensis. Next base: position 20,903,673 of record JAOUQW010000009.1, on the reverse strand, counting down.
ATGACAGGCCTCCTGTGACCCACTGAAGCATTGCAGTGAAGCAAGGCTAAACTCTAGAGGTGCTCGATTTTGCTGAGCACAAATGCACAGAAAACATTTGACAGAACATGTATAAAAATAACTACATCAAACATTATGAGGGAAAAACTGAACAAAACACAAAAGTTTTTAAAACAGAAGCAATAGCTCAGAGTACTACAAACTTTAAAACCAAGGCAAAACACAGGAGCTGAAAAAAAACTGAGCAAAGATTCAAACAACTAGCAGGTTAATAAGACACAAGTCCATCAGCTCATAAGGTCCAATTGGCACTAATACCTTGTGATAAATAGTGTCGGCAGTCTCTCGCCAAGTCTTTAGGCACCCTCTGGTGGGTGTGTGGGGTGTGACTCAACAAATGAGAGAAGGTAAATAATACTAAACTTTTATTTCTATAGATTCCATATAAACATCTGATAGTAAATCCTCATGCAATTCCAAGTGATAAAAATAAATTCAAAAAGCTGTTATAATGGTCCTGATAAAAACTGTACAGGGCAGTTATTGTTGGTTGATAAAGCTTGTTGACAATGAGCATGAAACTAATGGGAGACAAAATCAATGAGAAATATTTATGTCTTACACAAATCATATATTCTCTCACAATAATAAGCCATGGAATGATAAACAATAAAGGATCTTGTATTCCCAGACCATGCTGTATACATTTTTGTAAAGACTCATTTACGGGTCATCAATCATCTCAAAAGAAGAGAACACACTTAGACGGAACTAGATACACACACCTACTGCATATACACTCAGAGAAAAAGGACTGAAAGTGTTTCTTTATTGATGGTTGGAACAGTTGAGGGTTCGGCGGTTTCTTGAAGATTATGAGGGAATCTGCAGAGTACTGAAGTCTATCACAGTGCCGTGGGCAATTCGTTCCACCAATCAAGTAAAACAGTCTGATTTGGGGGTAAATGTCATGTGGTGATGGTGTCACAGCACAGTTCACACACAGAAAGTGACTAATAGAACACTGGCACTTCTCCATGTAGATAGGTGTATGTATCTAACCTGTATGTAAGCATCACAGACTTGGCTCTATCAGCTACAAATAAGAGGAAGTGGACCATAACTACATTTGGTTGATTTAGGACCAGGTGTGCCATCATGTTTTAGATCATCTGCAGTGTTAAAATTGTGCAAGCTGGTCAGCCAACCAGCAGAGAGTTGCATTATTCCAGTTGTTAGTTGATGAGTGCCTGGATGAAGTGTTGTGATGCATATTTCAAGAGGCATGGTCTGATCTTACTGATGTTGTTTAGAGCAAATCTGCAAATCTGCAAGATCAGGAGATTACCATAAGGTGGTCTATGAAAGCATGCTGTTCTTTGATTGTTACCCCAGGGTTCCTTGATGGTAGGAGCCACAATGAGGGTGATGTGGTGAAGGACTGGCTGAGCTGACAAAATGAAGACAGGAAAAGGAAGCTAGAGCTGTGTGTCATCAGCATAGCAGTGATATGAGAAGCCATGAGATTAGGGCAGGCCAAGAACTGATTCTTGAGGTACACCAGTTATTATCTCATGACTCCTTGACCCTCGCCCCTCCACGACACCATGTAGGATCTTCCTGAGAGGTAGGACTTAAGCCATCTGAGTCTAAGGCAAGAGGTTAAGGTAGAGCAAGTGTATCTGTGAGGAGAATTGCTCAGGAGGGGGAGGGATGATACAAATCAGGACAGATAGATGTTGATTGGAGAGAGTAAATGGAGGTTATGATGGAATTAACAGAAAAACAGCAGCTTACAGTTTTTCTATGAGGAGGTTCAGGTCCTCAAAAGATTATCATTTTCTGGAATAAAAGATAGCAGCATGTCAATTCAATTCAATTCAGTTTTATTTTATTTGTATAGCGCTTTTAACATTGTCACAAAACAGCTTTACAGAAATAAAGCCAGAGGTGACAGTGGTGAAAGAAAAACTCCCTGTCTAATGAACTGTTTCCCATCTGACCAAGTGGGTGATAGATAATAACATTTTGCATTTCAACATTTGCATTTTATCAGCAACAGTGACTGCATTGTACTCAGTTAAAGTCTTGTGTGGAAAAAGGAGACGTTGTTTAAAGGGCAGTCATAGTGGCTGTGTTTTCCTGGAAATGTTCTGGTGACCAGCAGGACTAAAATGTACAAATGTAAATATAGTTAGCAAAATAATGTAAGTAAGTGGTACTTAGTGTGCACAAGCAATTCTACACCAAATCAAAAGTTGTTTTAACGTGAATCGGGTCACAAAGTTACTGTCACACAAAAAACAAGTCACAGGTCAAGCAAATAAAAATGACAAAACTTGCTCACCGAATTCAGACTCCTTGTCTCAGTTCCAAATGACTGTAAATAATCCATAAAACAGTATTAAACATCAAAATCCTGTTATCATTTATACATCAAATAAAGACCCATCTTATTAGAACATACTGTCCTGAATAAAAACAACGTATGGCCTGTATGACAGTGACAGAAGCTAAAAAATAAGATAGAGCTCTATAGACTAACCATTTCACATGAAACCTCAAATAACCCTGACCATTATTTTGTTAAAATATCAAATATTAATGATAAACCAAACCCATTAAAATGTTGATTGGATTTACTTTGTAATTTTCACCTCATGTAAACTCTAATAGTAAAACTTTTTGTTTCAGGTTCTGTGGATTTGATGCCAGATGCTGCTCGATATGTTCCCATCAAGACATGTCCGGATAATCTGTAATTAAATATATCATAATAATTAACATGCACAGGTTTATTATTGTGTCTAAAGGTCAGAGGGGGTGCCGTTTATTCCCCCCTTCACTTTCCTCTTCTGTCTGCTGGTTAAACTAAGTGAAAAATTGGTGTTTTTGTTAGATTGGCTGATTATGCTGTCCATCTTCTGTAAGCTCTCAATGAATAAATAAAAAAGCTTTAAAGAACCAGTCTCCTGACTCTCATTGCTGAAATTCTAACACTCAGTTGGAGGTGTTTGTGCTCCTAAAATAAAGTCTGTCCCATTCAGAGGGCATCTGTCACACTTGGGCTGACTGGGAGGATACAAGTGCAGGCTCTCCACTTGGAAGCACGAGTCAGACAGAATCAAAGGGTTTGGCAGTCTCGGGGTTGGGGGGCAGGCGAGGGGTCGAGCAATCGGCGTACAGCGTTTCGGAGGAGAAGACAGGTTCGGGAGTCGATATATCCGGTCGGTGGTCATACACGGGAAGGCAGTCAGGTAATCGCTTGGTACGTCCGTAATCATGGGAGCAATACTTCGCACTGATGTCG
>JAOUQW010000009.1:20882424-20897564 GCA_028565825.1 Olivaichthys viedmensis | reverse complement strand
TCAACGAACGAACAAGGAACAGCTGGGAACACTTAACATGACTCACGTGACACAGACGAGGGAACAAAACATAAACAGAGGGCGTGTGGCCGTTGCACGTGGCGGCCGTCGTCATAGCGACCGCCACGCTATGTCCCGCACTCAGCCGCGCGCGTGACAACTATAATAAGCTAATATACTAAAATTTAAACTATACTATACTATACGATACTACAATAAGCTAATATACTAAAATTTAAACTATACTATACTATACGATACTATAATAAGCTAATATACTAAAATTTAAACCATACTATACTATACTATACTATTCTATACTAGCCTTTTACAGCTATTACGGCCCAGTTCAAGACCTGTACTTGACTATAACTACAAAACAAAACCTTTTTTTAAATCTAAAATACAATAATTAGCTAATATACTTGCATTTAAACCATACTATACTATACCACACTATAATATACTATTCTATAATATACTATATTACACTATACTGTATTTATTTATTTTTTTAAAGAAAAATAGAAATATTGTCTCCTAACTAAGTAAATTACAATAAAATCAGACATGAATTAATTAGTATCTAGGTTTTTTTGCATTTTCATGACTTCGGCTTTAGTTTCATGCTGAAAATAGAGCGAGTGCTTTTGCAATGATATTACACAGTATGCAGTTTGTATTCCTGCATTACTCTCTAAAGATCAGACACAAAATTATTTCACAACGTTAGTTCCTAGAACTAACGATACTACAACTAAAACTGAAACTAAAATATATGAAAACAAAAAATCACTACACTCTTAGAAAATAAAGTTCTGTCTAGCACCCTAAAGGGTTCTTTGGCTTGTCCCTCTGGGGAAACCTGTTAAAGTTCTACAACAGACGGTTTCCCTTTCAGAAAGGGTTTGAAGTAGAACCCCCTCTTAGGAACTTAAAGTGTATAAAATTAAAATGATTGAAGACTAACATTACAAACCACACTAAAAACAAATTAAAACTGAAATGAAATTCAAACAAAATTTTTAAATAATATTTAAAAAATCAACAGGATAATAACTGTGTTGAGTTTGGGTGTGTTACAGCAGGAAAACATTAAAATATGAAACACAGCTTCAGGATTACGGAACCGAGCTCTACAGTTAACAAGAAACACACTGCTGAACTATTGCTATGATCTATAATGTATGACAGTGATTTATTTTGTGCACATGCTATACATTTAACTGCTCACCTGCTTTTTTTCAGATTCTATCAACATACCAAATGTGAAGAACATTAATGTTAACATGAGTCTGGGTCTGACCCTCACGCGAACCACCAAAAACAACGGCTTCATGGTAAACCAGCTGCTGGAATTCAGTTGAAACAGTGCAATGTGCTCTTTATTTAGTGAACAGATTTGTTAACAGTGTGTGTGTGTGTGTGTGTGTGTGCGTGTGTGTGTGTGTGTGTGTTTCAGACATGTGGTCCTCTGTGGGCTCAGGGTTGTGCTACTCAATATTTCTACCCGGGAGTGTGTGCAGAAGTGAGCCCTCTGTTCGTCCCCCAACCCGCCTTCTCTCCCGCACTACAAAGTAGGAATAAGCTCTGATCTCTCCATCCTTCTCTTCTCTTTCTCTGTCTCTCTCTCTCTCCCACACACACACACACATACACACACTCGCATCTCCTTCCGCAGTGTTATCAAGTCCACATGCTTTGGGCTTTGAGATACTTCTGAGTTACTTCATGCTACCTTTGGAATTTAGGGAAGATTAATTATATCTTCTGCAAGTAAAATGGAAAATCTGTCTTGTTTTTAAATGTTTTATTTTTATTTTTAATATAACCATAAATGCATAGGTTCTGACACATACTCCCAGCTAACAGAGAACGTTATCAGTATTTGACAGGTTCTAAGAAGGTTAGGCTGTAACATTACAATCTAACGTTCCTGCAATGTTCTAAAAACATCTGCTGTAATATATTATATTATATTATATTATATTTATTTATTTATATAGCACTTTTCATTTTGAGTTCAAAATCTTAAAATTCCAAAAAAAGGTTTATAGAGGGTTCTATTGCTAATAATGGCTTGCTTCAGTGTTATTAGAACATTGCTCAAACAAGGTTCCCAGTTACAACGTTAAAAAAAATAAAGGTGCCAGAAAAAGGTTCTTTAGAGTGTTGCCATAGCAGAACCTTTTTTTTTGTTTCCTAAGGAACCTTTTTTTGGTGCCACAAAAAAAATTATTCCCAGAATTATGTGGAAGGGTCTTTGTGGTCAAAAATTATTATTCAGTTTTCAGTGACAACAACAAAAAAATGGCTAAAGAGTCATGGGTCAAAAGGTTCTTCTCGAAAACAAATATTGCCCTTTAAGGAACCAAAAGTGGTTCCCTAAAACGAACATTATGGAAACGTTAGTGTTAATATTCCTACAACTAAAAATGTTGCAGAAACGTGTTGTAGGAACGTTCATAAAGGTTATAACATTCTTAGAACCACCCAGAAAATTTGACAGATTGAACGTTCTTAGAACCAAAAGTTTCTAGAACTCTAACGTTCAGAAAACGTTCTGCCAACCTAAAATTGTTAGCTGGCCTTGTACTGTGGTTATGATTTAAATGTAATGAATTAACAGGTGAAGTGTGTAAATGCATATAAATTAAATATAGCAGGCTACTTTTACTGTATGTTATATGTGTATACTATGGTGTGCATCAGTGAAATTTAAATATTGATATTTCACAAACAGTTAGGTTTACAATAAATACAATCTTTTTAATCATTCTGCAGCTTGTGGTGGGCCGATGGACATTGCTATAGTTCTGGACGGATCTAACAGTATCTATCCTTGGCCTCCTGTTGTGGATTTCCTTAAGAAGCTCTTGGGGAACCTTGAAATCGGACCCCAACAATCGCAGGCAAGCAACAAAGGAACACCACTCGAGGTTAAAAAAAATGACCAGCAGTGTCTATTGAGAGAATTATTTTCGACGTTGTTTTTTTGTTTTGTTTTTATTCACGTCGGAGCAGGTCAGCGTCATCCAGTACGGCGTCGATCCCACAGTGGAGTTCTCTCTGAAGACCTATCAGACCAAAGAGTCGATTGTTCAGGCGGCTTCGGTTATTCCTCAGAGAGGTGGAATCGAGACGAATACTTTCAAAGCTATCGAGTACACCAGGTACGTCTGAATTCGTCTGCACACGTCCAGCCGTTATGTAGTTATATTGCTAATCATTCATCGCGCTCTGTGTGTGTATGTGTGTGTGTGTGTGTGTTACAGGGTGAACGCTTTTCTACCTTTAAATGGAGGACGTCCAGGTGCCAGTAAAGTGATGGTGGTGGTGACTGATGGAGAGTCACATGATCAGTCCCTGAGAGACAAAGTCATTCCCGCATGTGAGAAAGACGGCATCACTCGCTTCGGCATTGCTGTGAGTAAATCCTGACCTGAGGACACAGAATAATCCGACTGTAAACATACTGTACATATTTTTATCGACGATAACATCCACCTGCTGCCATTAACTCACATTATTTTGACAGTTAACCTGTGCATTTACATTTATCTATTTACATGCTTTAATCCAAGCGAGGCAGAATCTAGTGTTTGGTCAATAATCAAATATTATCATTTATCGCAATAATTTAAATCTGGGATATTTCACAAGTTCTCTTTTTCTTGCATGTGAAGGGACAACGCCTTTTCACATTGCTTAGATTTCATCAGAGGACAGATTGTTTAGAATTTTTACTTTATTTAAGGATTATCATTTATGGTTAGTGCACGATTTTATACAACAGGGAAGATTGTGCTTGATTATAGAAACAAAATATTATAGCTATATAAACAGGATATTACTTACTAATTAACAACGTACACAGACTGTAATGACTATAATTTTAATTAAATTGGGAAAGCAGTTTCACGAAGGGATAAAAACAGAAGAAAAGCAAGTATAAATAAAACGAGGCACTGTAATAGCATGAAGATAACATAACATAACGTAAATAAATTGCATAATAATGGCTGAATAAAATAATGAATCAGTAAGGAGAAAAGCTTGAATAATAATAAGTGCTATTAAATAATCCTAATAAAACAATAATGACAAGAACAAGAACAGAGACGCCCACATCGATTCCAAACTTTAGCCTGACACGCGCTGTTCTGAATCGGTGCAGCCGGATCATAAATATTGACAGACAGTCCTGCTGAGACACTGCTGCCCAGTGATGAATGTTATCTCCAAACCTACTTTCATTTTTTTTTAAACTTTAGGTGCTCGGGTACTACATAAGGAATAACATTGACACCAAAAAGCTTGTGGAGGAGATCAAGTCAATAGCCAGCAATCCATCAGATAAGTTCTACTTCAACGTGTCTGCTGAAGCGGCTCTCCACGAGATCGCTGGTACTCTCGGAGATCGGATCTTCAATATTGAAGGTACATGATTACTTTTATATATACAGTACTGTGCATAGGTCTTGTGAATAAATTCTGTAAAGCGAAAAATGCTTTTAAAAATAATGAAATTAAAAGTTCCTGAGTGTAAAAAATCCTATAAAGAGGAAGTAAACAGTTAAAATGTCAGGGTTGGGTTGACAGGAGACGAAGACGGTGGATATGTAAGTGCAAGCATTTACATGTGAATAAACAGATAGTACAGGTAATGGGATGCAGGTAAGTAACACTGAAATACATAGGACCGACGAATGTTTAACAACATGGACAGAAACACAGGGGTTTAAATATACACACTAATCACAGGCGAAATACCAACAGGTGACGCAATCAGGGAAGAATCAATGACGAGACCGGGGCGTGAACAAGACAGAAACCAAAACATAAAGCACATGGCAATCGTCGCCATGGCAACCACCAAGCCTGATAGTTCAGTTCGGCGAGTTACTGACAAAAAAAACTAAACCAAATCAGTGTGTTGGTGTTTCAGCCTTTGCCTTTAAAACTGCATCAATTCTCTGAGGCACACTGTCGTGCAGTTTTATAAGGAAATCGGCTGGTTGGTTGTTCCAAGAGTCTTGGAGAGCTTGCCATGGTTCTTCTGCAGACGTTGGTTCTCACTTGCTTCTGTCTCTGCAGGTAAAATCCCAGAACAGCCATGATTCTGTTTTTATCTAAAAAGTGCTCTAGTGCTGAATATCTCACTTTCTTTAATGATGAACAAACATTTCTCTATTATATATTTTTTTTTAATTGTAAAATGAATGTTTGGAAATGTAAAATTTGTATAAAGAAGCCTGATTGAATGAGTTCTCCAGGCGCTCAGTAATGAGGAAGTGTGTTGAAGTGGACTCTGTGCTCCTCAGTGCTGAAAGCGGAAAGCTCCATGACCCTGGATCTGCTCTTTAAAACACTGCATTATTTTAAAGCATATTCGTGCACACACACATCCTCAGCACTCAGATAAATGAATTCATCTCCGTTCAGCTTTATAGAGAAGTGCTGTCCTTGGCAGAGCGTGGCTCAGGAGGTTACCACGTGCCTCGTTGTAAATCCATTCATGATCCTCGTGCGAGGATTCAGACAACAAATGACTTTCCCCAAATCGATTCCTTTAACCTCATGAGTGCAAAGCAGGCAGTGATGTGTGTTTTATTAACAGCACTGGATATGGAGATAACTTCTGAGAACCCACGTGAAGGACAGGTCGATATCTGTTGATGATGCCAAGTCCCTCTCTCAAGCGTTCTCTCTTTCTCACGTTCTCTCTGCAGGCTCTTTGAGGAAATTGACGGCTCTGAAAGTGGATGAGAACCAGCTCGTGTGTGTGCCGGAGTCGATAGGCGGGTGAGTGGGCGTGGTCTCAATCTGACTTCTGGAGCTCTGTCACTAATCACTGCCTCCATCCCCACAGTGTTAAACCTGCCAGCTCAGCCTGCCACACAGTAACCCAAACACGGCTATAGCCTCCAGTTTAGCATGGTGCTCATAGCCTCCAGTTTAGCATGGTGCTTATAGCCTCCAAAGATAAAGGAGAACATTGTGTAAATGTCATTTCTGGGAAACTATTTATTTAAATAAACTCCCAGGACTTATCAGCAGGCCCAGATTTACATTCCTCATTATCATAACTCCACCCCTTTTCCAATTAATCTGCCTTATGATGAATAGCTGAATAATGAGCTGGGAGTTTTAGGGGTTGAGGTTACACTGTACTTGATCACATTATTAAAGCCTCATTGTGTTTTATGACTGCTGCATTAGTGTACAGCTGTAAATCCACAGTGTTTCAGTGTGGCATGAGTAGATTAGACTGCAGATTAGACTGTTCTTCATGCAGCTGATTGTGTCTACATCACCCTGTTACTCCATTTGGACACAGACTCACACACACGGGGCTCAGCACAGACGCGCGCACGCAGGGCTCAGCACAGACGCGCGCACGCGGGGCTCAGCACAGACGCGCGCACACACGGGGCTCAGCACAGACGCGCGCACAGACGCGCGCACACACGGGGCTCAGCACAGACGCGCGCACACACGGGGCTCAGCACAGACGCGCGCACACGCGGGGCTCGGCACAGACGCGCGCACACGCGGGGCTCAGCACAGGGACTATATCCAACTTTCCATCCAAGGGATTTTATGCAAACAATGTTTAACGGTGTAGGCTGTGAAACGGCATTTATCTGTAATATTTTACAAATATCCACAAAACTTTTTTGTGTTTAACTTTAGAAGATAAATTGTTTGTCTATGTGAAATGTTGTGAGAAATTATAGTGGAAACGTTTTTGACAAGAAAAACACTGCAGTTACGCATAAATATAGTGCCATGTGGTTTTATTTATCACGTGCTTCTGCTACAATAAACCAATAAAACACAGCAGCAGGAGAAGCAGGACGCCGGTGTTGTGCTGAATTCTCTCTCTAATAACTCCTGTTTCTAATGGGGGAAATGTACCTCTTAATATTAAACATGCTGTATTGTGGGTAGGAAAAGTTCATAATAATGTGTTATTCTTTAAAATGTCTATAGACTGAACCACTCCAGTTTAAATCATTATGGGACAGTGTGAGAGGAATAATACACACATTCCACATTAAACACGGTCTGAGTGAAATACATAAACCTCAAATCATAAAATATAAACTCATATATGGCTGTAATATATCAACAGTTTATTCAGAATATGTTTTTAAATAAACGCTTTCCGTTAGAAACAGGAGTGATGTTGTGGAGGAAGGATGATTTGAGCACAACATCAAGAGGAGATGATGATGTTTAGTTTAATTGTAGAAAATAACATGGCGTCTTTATTTGATGGGAAACTACAGCACATTAAAAGAGCAGTTTATTGTAATTTTATGTGACAAGTCACCGTCGTCTTCTCGATGTTGTTCACTGTTGAAATAATAAAAAGCTTGATATCAGTGCACTGTAGATTCTGTCTGTCCTGTTTTTATCACCTGCATCAGGTGACGAGGGAAAACTCGGGGAAGTTTGTGATCTACATGAAAGTCTTGATGGAAACGTGTCAAACACAACTTTTTTCTACAGACAAAGCAAAACTTATGCAACAGCACATTTGTGCAGGAAGTGATGTCATTACGTAAAGCATTTTTATCACAAAACGTCTCTTTAATGGAAACAAGCTGCTGGCAGAAAAGTTTACCATATTAAAATTTTATGGCTTGCAGTATGTGTAGAAAGTGGATGGAAACTTGGCTACAGTATATTGTCTAATTGATTATGAGCCTGTTAGTGACTATGACCTGCTTTTACACGGCTCTCTTGCGTTTACGCTCTTCTACAGGAGAAGGTTGGTGAATTCGCTAAGATGAGTAAGATTGAGCTCCTCGAGGCCACTGAGAAATCTGTGGGTCCTCCAGAAATGTACAACTTCCACTGCGAGCTGAAGAACTGCCGCACTAAAGAGAGAGAGCTGGAGGTAAACTCATCAGCACGGCTTCATCCAATTCCCCCCACACTCGTTCCCCACACACGCTTCCCCCTCACACGCGCATCCCCCTCGCGTCCCTCCCCCTCGTGCGCATCCCTCTCGTCCCTCCCCCTCGCGTGCATCCCCCTCACGCGCATCCCCCTCACGCTTTCCCCTCCCCACACACGTGTCCCCTCCCCTCCCCACACAAGCTTTCCCCCTCAAATTCGTGCCCCACACGCGCGTCCCCTCCCCAAACCCCTCCCCACCCCACACGCGGGTGAAGCTGTAATATAATTTCATGATGTTTAAAAGTAGCTTGGTGAATTAAAAAGCGAGGGCAGATGTGTTGTAGCTCTCTGTTGTGGTCAGTGAGAGCAGTGTGTCCTGGGACTTACCTTTTACAGTGTGTTTGACAGAATCTGTGTAAGGAAAAGGCCAATTTTCTGGAGAAAGCAAGACAGAGGAACGAGCGTAACAAGGGGGACGTGGAGCGCTACCACATGAGGAGGAGACACCTGGACAGGATCCAGATGCTGGAGAAAAAGAGGCCCTGGGTGGTGAGTGTCCTTATGTCTACTTAAAGCCCGTCAACTTATTTTCATAATTTAGCTTTTGACTGTTTGCTTCTGTGGTGAATTTACCATCGACTGAAAAAAATCAACGGGGGTTTTTTTTTTCCAGTTGAGAGATGTTTTAAATTTCTTTTTTCTGCCGTTTCATTCTGGCATATTTGAGGAGGGCGGGACTAGATTTGGTAGAGAGATTCAGACGATTCAGATAATCTCACTAATGCACCTGACGCTGGTGAAAGGTCGGCAGTAGGGCTGTCAAATTGCATCCGAATTTCAGTTATTTAAATATTTAGTATTTGAATATTAATGAGGTATAAAATGTTCCCTACTGACACGCCCCTTTTCCTAAGGCAAGCCACAGAGTCATTTGGCCAAAAACCGTTTGAAGAAACGCGTTTCTATAGACTTGTGTTGGTCGACTAAAAGTAAAACATGGCGTCTTAAACATTGGAATGTGTAAATATTATATACATTCTAATAGTGGAATTCATTTTGATGGCAAGCTGTATTTTTGTCTAACTTGTTTTTATAATATTTATATTATTTATATTTATTTGTCTGTGTGTGTCTCTGTGTGTGTGTGTGCGCGTGCGCGTGCGTGTTCGTGTGCGCGTGCGCGTTCGTGTGTGCGTGCGCGTGTAGGAGTACGAGACGGCTCGTAAAGAACTGGAGGAAGTGAAGAAGCAGAGAGAGGACATGAAGAGGACGGTGAAGTCACTGAAGGAAGCTCAGACGCCTCTGCTGAGGAAAATCCAGTCCATCGAGAACCAGCTGCAGCCTACTGAGAACCGGATGAAGGAGAAGGTCTGGAGCAAAATCATCCATCCACCCATCCATCCACCCATCCATCCACCCATCCACCAATCCATCCACCAATCCATCCACCAATCCATCCACCCATCCACCCACCCATCCACCAATCCATCCATCCACCCATCCACCAATCCATCCATCCACCCATCCACCAATCCATCCACCCACCCATCCACCCATCGGTCCTGATAACGGCCAAAACGATCCTCATGACTATTTTCCTCAGTATTGAAATTATGATTATTTATTACCGTTATCGGGCCAATTTATAAACGACTGTTTTATTAGACTTTAGCATTTTATTATTTTAAGTCAACAGAAAAAGTCATTTTCTTTCATGTTGTATATTATAAGCCTGTATTTCTTATTCACATTAATTCAGTGTTAATCATTAAAAACTAAATTTGACTCAAAATAAATAAATAAATAACTCTGCCACCACAGTTTTGAGTTAAATAATCATTTAAAGCATTAATTGGGAGCTCAAGATTTATAAGATCCACATAAGATCCCATTTGTGTAATTTATAAACCATAAAAAATTATTTTTGTAGAATAATAAATTGTTTAATATGCTTTTAATGCCCAATCCACCCCAGGCTCTGTAGAGGATGAGGAGGGTGGGGAATCAGGACAAGGGGGGATCTTTACTCGCCTTTTAATCATGTTGCCTGTCAATTCAGGAAGCTCCACCTCTTGCACTAGTATTCAGGCATTCTAACCGAGGCGTGTTTTTTGGGGTCGTGGCTTTGAAGGCAATACTTGAAGGCTCGGTTAACTTCCACCAAAATCGCTAACTAGCAGGATTAATTGTGCAGCTCTAATAAAGTGATTCTAACGTTATATCTCTGTTTCTGCAGACCTCCAAAATCCGAGAGGCATCACAGAAATGTAAACAGAAGCAGGACCAGCTGGACTGGAAATATAAAGAGGTATGGAGCTCTGTTTTTTACAGAATTACCTCCACAATGAATGATGATGATGATGGTCCAGTTTACTTTATTCTGCACTATTTAGCGTGTTTATTAAAGGAAATCCAGTAAAAATCCAGCATTATAACATCCATTTCACTGTTTTATTTTAGCTGCATCTGTATTTCTGAGACCTAACACTAACGCTGTGTTTGAAATAGCACACTTGTATACCACATACTGCTTCAGTGTGTACTGTATACTACATACTATTGCTTAAAGTAGTATGCATAAAGGACAATCGCTCCACCCCCTTTTCATTTTCAATAAGAGGCGGAGCTTCAAACGGGTTCAACCCAGAGAAATCATCAGGCGTGTGCCCGAGACAAGAACGAGCTCCGCCCACCTCCGAGTTGAAAAGGGCTCAACTTTAGTGGTCGTGCCGTTGGCCAACGTTTTCAGTGTGGCAGCGAACTTATTTAACACAGAAGCAGTGAATGAGTGTATGATGTGGTTAATCTTTCCTAACGTTAGTAATTAAATCACCATTAAGCATGTAAGCTGTTCTACAGAACAAAAGTTTATATTTTGGTTAAAATAAGGAAACAGGTGTTTTTAAAAAAAAACGGTTTTAATTAATTCTTGGTCAAATATTTTCTATTTTCAACATGTAGCCTATAGACAAGTGCTAGCTCTGTTTAGCGTTGCTGTCACTACGGTTAGCATGCGGGAGACGTGAGCGGTTTGTCAGCTGCAGTATGAAAAGCTGTGCTGATCTTTCACCCGGGAAGCGAAGAGAGATGTGTTGCCTCTTGTGTGAAAAGCCCTTTATGCTAGAATAAGTGTTTGATAGGCTGTGCTGCAGTCATGTTCATGTTCACCTGTTGATTTAAATTGCCTTGTGGACGCAGTTCCCTCAGTTACACGTTACACTGCTTCATTCCTGTGCAGAGGATTTCCAGTTTCAGTGACCCAAAGTGTGTAACTTTTAGTGCTTAAAGTTAAAAACGGTGCAATGAGGCTTTAAGGAGGTCAAAAAACAATTTATCAAGTTATAGCCATTTGCTAATCAAAGATCTTTTGAGAAAAAAACAAACATTAATTCTAAATGGACAACGAATAAAAAAAACTAGCAGACTAACAAGCTATTTAGCCGTCGCTAATAGTTGCTGGTTAGCATTAGCTTGTTCACACAGACAATAAATTTGCTAAATATTCCTCCTGCACGGTATATTCATGATATTTACATGTGCAATCGCAGTATTCCGTCCGTGTTGCATTGTGGGATACGGCCTGAGTAGTACGTCATCCAGGTCTCTTTGTTGTTCACATACTGCGTAGTACACACTGCTTTCGGGCGGAGTTCAGTATCAGTAGTATGGATAGTGATAGGATAATGGCTCTCCTCGTCAGATTGATGACATCAAGCAGGGTCTGAGCCTGAAGCGCACAGAGGAGGTGGACCGGCAGAAGAGAATCGGGCTCACGCGCCACATGATCCAGGACCTGCAGACCGAGCTGGACAACATGGGCAGCCAGGAGGACGTCACGCCCAAGATGGAGGCGGTTAATGCTGATCTCAGGAACATCCAGGAGGAGAAGTCCAGGCTGGAGGGAGAGCGGCAGGACCTGCGGCGGGATAAAGACGAGGCCACGGGGGAGCTGAGACGTAAGATTTACTCTGAATGCTTTGTTAATGAACAAAGACTGACAAACATATCGTTTAGGTCGGTTCTTTAAGACAGATGTGAACACTCCACCTGTACTCGGGCGCGCACCAAACAACCGAGCCATGATCCGCCATATGTCGGGGGTCTCAGTCCTCGTCCAGGTGAACCATTGTTCAGGTCGTTGCTGTTTTTATGATCACAGCTTGTATTACCACGGTAACGTTAGTGACGCACGCGCTATATTTCTCCGTCTCTTTGTAATTCAACATCGGGCTGTGTTAATAGACTCTCCTCAAAATGCATGTATTTCTAGAGCATGTAGATTAATGCTCATTGTGCACGCATTTGTTTTCCTATAAATTACTTAAAAATATTTTATGGAACATTTTTTAAATTCCAACATACAAAATAATATTAAATACAAATTTTAATAGCTCCATAACGTCATAGAATTTAGTTTATTGACCTCGTAGTAAACTAGGACTAATATTGGCATGTTGTTAACTGTGTAGTTTATAATGATGTTATTCTATATTTTCACTTGCATGACCTACAGAGGTAAAACAAGCTCTAATATGAGAACCAATAAGAAGTGTCCATTAAAGCACACGCCACTAAACTCCTGACCAATCACGTAGCAGCCGAGCGTGCAAGCAATTTTAACCGAATGAAAGATGTGCACAAAAAAATGTCACTAAACAATCTAACTCTGGTGCGTAGTTCAGCAAACGCAGTCTGTTCAGAATCTTGAGGTCTTTTCATCACATTGTTATTTAATGTTATCCCAATGATTCTCCTTTTCCTCGGTCCAAAGGTCTGCAGAATCGTCTGAGCAGCTTGGAGGACATGATGAACAGGAAGGAGGAGAAGCTGCGTAGCCGTTTCCGTGACACCCACACGGCTTTGCTATGGTTGAGGAAGAACCGGAATCTTTTTGAAGGAAACGTTTACGAGCCCATGATGCTGGTGGTGAGAACTTTTCTGCTTGGTTAAGTGTGCGTACCTCAGGGATGGATATTAGGACCCCTTAAATTAAATCATATGAACACTCGAGTATTCGTTCATCAGGTTGGTGTTCAGAAGCTTCGTCTTTTTTAAGCCACAATAAACGCAGCTTAAACTCCAATAAATTTCACCAGCAGAGGCCTTTAGATAAAACAGTTATTATTAATGTATGGAGAATGTTAAAAGTAAATAAATTCCATGGCGACGGTGTTGACTCGTGTGTCAGTGTGCTGGGCGTGGAGCAGCATTTCTGTGCTTTCTTACACAGGTTTAGTAAATATACGGTGTAAATATCTGTACTGAGCGTCAGAAGATTATAAACATTCATTACCCCTGTATATGATCACAAAGTTCATTAATGTAATAAGAGTTTCATTTCTACACTCTGCGGCAGTTGGAACTTTCACACAGTGTGAATTTTACAGGACGACTACAGGCTGAAAAATAGCCCATGTTTAGATTATCGGCCTAAACTGCACAATATAGCAGCAATATTGTATTCTGGATGGTTTCTAGCTAGAACCCACGCACAAGAAATAGAACTGAGCGGAAAAATACGCTTGGTGTAAAATGAGTTTAATAAATCACACGTGCACTTTAAATGATCAGACGACGAGTAAAATACTGAGTGTAAAATTAGTGGTAAGAGGACGCTGTAGCATGGAGACACGTCTGATTAAATCATCTCAAATATGTAAATATAGATATTTCACCGTCAGACGCAGTGTCTCGACTTATTATTATTATTATTAATACAACGGTGCCGCATACTGAATATATTTTGAACTGCAGTAACGAACATATTTAAAATGATGGTTAATTATGAAACGTAAGTGTTATTGTCTTTAAGGGTGGTTATTTAAAAACGAGTATTCGAAGCCTGTAAAATGGCGTTCGAGCTTCTACGTGTGTTTCTATCAGTATGTGGTCGTGTCTTATTCCAGATCAATGTTCGAGATCCACGGCATGCAAAATACGTGGAGAGCCATGTTCCTATCAACGACCTGAGAGCCTTCGTGTTTCAGAAGCAGCAGGATATGGAGAAGTTCATGGCAGAGGTGAGACAGGCGAGATTTTAACAACCCCTGGTCTGTGTATTTAATGCAGCTGTTATAAACACCTGTACTGTCTCCTGTAAGGTGCGAGATGCCCAGAGGCTCAGAGTGAACAGTGTTATTGCACCTGCAGTGTCGTGTGCTAATGGACCACCATCACGACCCATCGACTCCCTCAGGTGAGGAACGTTCATTTTGATTAGATCTCCTGTTAATGAGGAACCTCCAGAACAGCTTAATTTATTGATTTGAATAAATAACAGCTTTATTTAAACCATATATTATACATTGCATGTAAATATTCAATTCAATTTTATTTGTATAGCACTTTTAACAATTTACAGAAATCCAGATGTAGATCTAGATCCCCAATAATGAGTGTCTAATGAATATAAATGAGTGTCTAATGAATGAGTGTCTAGTGAATATTAATATTTGAGTGTCTAGTGAATATTAAATGAGTGTCTAGTGAATATGAATGCGTGTCGAATGAATCCGTGACTTTACTATCACTACCTACGCGAGTTGTTTTGAAGTGTTTTTATATTAGGTCTTAAATTACATTTAAAGTAACATTGAAAAGGTCTTCAGTTTACCTTGAGGATACCTGCAGAGTATCACCCCAAAGAGGGTTCTACCTTTCTACCAACACACTGCATACAGAACTGGTAGAACTCTGAACTCGTCATGTGTGTTTAATGTTCCTGCAGGCATTATGGGTTCTTCTCCTACCTGCGAGAGCTGTTTGATGCCCCAGACGAGGTGATGAGTTACCTGTGCCATCAGTACAGAGTTAATGATGTACCTGTGGGGACGGACAAGACCAAGAGCATGATCGAGACGGTGTGTTCTCCTCCTCATCAACTCACACATTTTATTTTTATTTCACATTGTTTATTTGTTAGCTCCTATAGCTCCATGTAGAAACTTTAAATGCAAGCTTTTTAATCCTCTCTACGTTTATATACACTACAGTGAAATGTTTGGACACTAGATTAATAATCTATATTTTTCATTGTCTTAAAGACATTTTGATAAAGGCTTATGAATGTAAATAGTGAAGTTAATGCTGATGTTTACATTTATTTCTGAATCTAAATGTAGTTTTTACTTAAAACCATTAGTTTATGATTTACGTTAGGAGAAGCAGAACAACAAGTGACTCGGTCTATTTGGGAAGTTTAAGAAAAGGCTCCTGGGTGAAGCTCCCTC
>JAOUQW010000009.1:20808767-20819687 GCA_028565825.1 Olivaichthys viedmensis | reverse complement strand
AGAGCTACAGAGGCCGATCGTCTTTAATCCTATTTTCAATGTAGATGTAGTTTTCAGTCACAATTGAGACGAACGTGTTAAGCAGAAACGTAACGGCATGGCCCTATTTAAAAAAATTATATAATAATAATAATTTTTTGCAATGGTTTGATTTTCACAGTTTTTGTGTCACATATTTAAAAAAAAGGATAATGGCGAAAAGGTGGTTCACTTGAACAGATTTGTGGGTTCTGCTTTTTGTTTGCGTGAACACTTTTGGGCTTTCTGTGGTTATAGGTAAGAAATGTATTAGTATGTGTTATTAGATTATATGCACACAGTTGACTGATGTGTACAGATTATAAATTTGTGCTTTTATCTTTCTTGATATAGTTCTTAAACAGATTTCTTGACTCTCCCTAGGTACTCTGTTGACATTCCTCTGGACAAAACCATCGTCAACAAGGACGTGTTCAGGGACCCTGCTCTGAAACGCAAAGCCAGGAGGGAGGCCAAGGTCAAGTTTGAGGAGAGGTGTGTATTTCCGTCTGATGCCTCCATTCCTCGTGCGTTATTGACGTGTATATACTGGTGTGTCTAAAGAGTTGTCGTTTGATGCAGTTACTAATTGCTGTTTTCTTTCTTTTTATACAGATACAAGACCGGCAAGAACAAGTGGTTCTTCCAGAAGCTCCGGTTCTAGGCATTCAATGTTTTCTCTAATAAAGCTGTAAAAATCCCTCCTTTTTCATCTCGTCCGTCGTGTCGCAGCTTGCGTTTTCCCCTTTAATTTACAGCGTTAACTGTTCTGGTTTAGCGTGGGAGCGTCAGGAAGTTCAGCATTTCTACACTGTAATCTGAAATGCATGTACTCGACTGTGCAGTACTTAGATGGAGTAGCGTCTCAAATCACTGGGAACGGGAGTGCAAGAAGTGTCCAGCGTTCTGTTTCTGGAAGTTCTAGCGCATCGTCTGGATATTGCTGGTGCACACAACTTGCATTAAATACATCAAGTACACGTTTTGAGGCAGTGTTGGTGGAGGACAGATGAAGCATTAGAGCACTTATTTAAAGACCTCCTAAACAGTTAACTCCTCTTGTGGGTGGCTTATTATGATTCTATTGATTTGCATAAAATTGTTAGCACACTGCAAATTTCACATTTTTCCATTGAAAACAGACTTTCACAGCAAAAAAATAAATCAATAAAAATTGTGGGGAGCGACATCAGTTTAGTTTTGTACTTCACGAAATGGCTTGAACCAATCACAGTCTAGTATAGCTGTGGCAAGGGGGTGGGGTTTCCCCCCTCAATTTGCATAATCATGCATATTCATATATCCTTGCATTTGTAATGAGGGTGAGGTTTTAGAGATGTTCCTACGCCATTTTTAGTCGTTTCTTGGGCATAAAAATATGCAACATTTTTATTATTCAACACAGATCATTTTTAAATGGTTTAAATGAACGACTTTAGGGGAACTTTAACCATCTATACGTGTTCTTGCTCGTCTTAAAGCTACTGAAATATATCATAGGCTTGTAGTGTATTGAAATAACCTGCAACTTTGTAAGAGTCAGGACGTGGCACGAGCCTGTATGTAGACCTGAGAAATGGGAAATGTATGTATATTCTATAAATCTGTCCATGGCCTTCGCAGTGATGGTGTGAAGCAATGGGTCATGGTTTACAAACACGAGTCTCCATAAAACAGAAACTATCCCTGTGTCTGAAATAGCACCTTATAAACTGCAAAGTGCATGCATTCTGGCTGCCCAGCATGGTTTGGACACTAACCGGTTGCAGTGCATTGTGGGATTGCATGAGCCTGCTGGATATTGTACATTAGGCTTTTAGACATGACTTGGAAAATTGAACATCTCCCTAAATAGTGAACAAGGTGTGGTTTCAGAGGCTAAATCTTCAGCTACTGTGCCTCACAGTGCATACATCTTATACATTGATAAAGCAATTAGAACAAGGGAAACAGAAATAGGATAATTAAATGCAAAGAAATGTACCTTATCCTCAATATTGTTAGTGATTTGGGGGAAATGCACAGTTAATAATGGGACAATAGAAACCTGTTATTTATAGATATTAATAATATTAAATCTGGATCTCTGGTTTCTTCATATCAGGCTTCTGGTCACATTTTTCTGGCCCTGAAATTAGCCCCACCCACAACCGGAACAGAGAAGCTAATCCACGGCCCTTAAAATTTATTATTTTTTTAAAGCAACTGATGTGACATACACCGTGAGGGAGCGAGGCTGGTTGGGGTGGGGTGGGTGGGGCGTGTTTGAAATGTTTTCAAAACAATTGCAATTCACCTCGCAGGCAGCAGAGGGCTGTAAACATTACAAACAGCTCCTTTAAAGACTAACCAGGAAAACAATATCATGTGTAAATATTTATGGGCAAGAACTAAAAAATAAATAAAAAACTATGCATTCATCAAAAAGCAGCTCTAACTTCTGCTCACAATCTCTTCATACGAGCAGTCCATACACACACACACACAGTTGATTCCTTCCTCCCAAAACATCTCACAGCTCTGAGGCGTTTGGGGTAATTGAAAATCAAACATTACTTGGGGGAGGAAAAAAAAAAAAAGACAGAAGCTACAGTGTGCCCAAAACTTCAATAAGCGGTCTAGTGTTCTCGTTTCCTCACAAGTCTGCTGATTTACGTTAGCTCTTTTATTGACATGTACAGACACTTAAAATCAGGACAAGGGCGTTAAAATAAAACACTCTTTAAAAGAACATGATGCGCAGACAGTGTATATAAAAGTGGTAATGCGGCGGTTGGTCCTTGAGATGCAGGTTGACAGTGCAGGAAGAGGGGCGGAGCCTCAGCTCTCGGGGCTCAGGTAAGGACACACCACACACACCTGCGCAATGTCGTCGTACTCATACGTCCGCTTCAGGAAGGTGTCAGTGAGCCTCAGGCCAGATATACTCTATAACACAAGAAGGTGCCCGAGCGTTCACACACAGACAACTCCAGAAGTATTGGCACCCTTCGAGAATACAGGTAAATATTTTTATATATAATCAACATTACACACAATGATTCAAATGTTCCACTCAAGCAACTAGTGGATCATCAGCTTATTCTTCAGTACAAGAAGTGACCCTATTTATAAAAAAAAAACTGAACTACTGAAAACAATCCAATGTCACGTGCAGAGTGGACTAGAAGTAATGACATGTTGGAACACTGAAGGTTCCGCGATGGCCGGTAAGGTTCCTTGTTCATTAAAATAAACAGTGTAGTAAAAGTAGTTATTTTTCTAAAGCATGATAGAGTTGTGTAATCATGATGAGATGAACATTCAACATCACCACATGACTAATTCAGAGTCATTCTGACTCGACGGCTCGGGTGTTTACCTGTAAGCCCTGGACAGAGGAGAGGAGCTGCAGGGGGATGGAGAGCGACGCACTGGGGCCCAGTTTCCCCAGCTGTCTGCCCGAAACCCCACACCAGTGCACCGACCTGGTGTTACACATCTCCAGTACCAGGTCCATAGTGCGCTCACTGAGAGACACGCACGCACGCACGCACGCACACACACACACACATATACACACACAGAGTACACATACGCACACATACATACGCACACACACACATATACACACACAGTGGGGTTACTACAGTTCATGCTGAACACATAACAGAACTATAAAGTGTCAGAGTGCAGTAGAATATTTGTACCTGCAGTTTGTGATCTTACAGGTGATGTCAAAGGGCTCCTCGATGTTCACCGTGTCTGGAACGAGCTCGAGGGAAAGCCGGACGTCCCCGTAACCTGGAGCCTTCGGTACGGAGGAAATGAGAATTGAATACACTACAAAAAAAGCAGTGCAAATTAAACTTTATAGAAAAGGCATTTTCACACGTGTACTTATTTTCCCCAGACCCCTGCCCATGTGCACGGAGAGTTCAGTGTGTTTGGTCAGGATTTTTCTGTTGTGCACGACATCTTTGCAAAATGAAAGATAACAGGTACATCCTTTTATTGGTCTTATTAATGTTTATTTAATGCATGTACAGTATTATGCATTTAATTCCTGTTTCTTTACTTTTGCTTGACTTTGATCAGCGGTTCACACACACCCGGGTTCACAAAACAGTTTTTACACTCGACCAAACGTACCTCTTAGTGTAAATGGACTCGGATCGGGAATAAAGTGGGAAAGCACCCTTAAACACAAAGTTTTGTACAGGAATGGAGTGATCGGACTGTACCATTCTCTGCAGCTGGCTGGTCTGCAGGCGTCCTCTCTCCCCCAGATTGGTCTTCCACACGATGTCCAGTTTGCCGATTACAGTGACCCCTTTAATGACCCCTGCCTTCTCTGCAAACTCCGGCTTGGGCTTCAGACAGTACAGGTACTGCCGAGTGTCCATGGGCTGCAGGTACGACATCTTCCCAAATGTCGATTCACTACAGAGAAGAAAAGAAAAACTTCATTATTAGGAATGCTTCAAAATTTTGCCCATTTTCAGCCGAACCTTTTTGGTGAAAGAGTAAAAAGGTATAAAAATTTACCAACAAGTCAGCATTTTTAAAAAGACTAAATACAACAAAATGTAACACTTGGTATAAAAATGTAACACATCATCATTTCAGTTGTAATAAGAATTAGAAATGGTGGCTTAAACGACGCGGTTTCCTTCACTCTTGTGTAACAGCCATTGCTGACGCGTGCAAACACAATCAGCAACTCGTACAGGCAACAGCCTACAATGAACACGTGGACCATATGGAACCATTTTACGGTTTCTCATAAAGACATCAGAACAGTGATTTGTAATTCCTGTTCAGCTGAAGTGCCAAGAGGCACACATGTAATCGTTTTATATTTGATGCATAAAAAGCAAAATAAATTATTACGATTTATGCAACAGTACTAAAAGCTAAGTGTAAAAAAAATAAGATAAAAAATAAAATGAATCGAGCACTTGGTTTTTGGTCCAGATTTTCATCCAAGAATTTTTATTTCAGTGCATTACTACACATTATAAAGCTCAATGTTTTGGTTAAAAAATGTGAATTTATGTATTTAATGCATACATACTTAACCGATACTCAGCTGTATGAATGCTGTACATGTCCTAAATGAAGTGCAATGATGTGTAAGCTGTATTGAGTGTACCGCTCCTCTCCTGAGGTCACCGTGTTGAGTTCGGTCACGTTGTACATCATGGAAGGTTCCAGAGACACTTTCTCCATGAACATGGGTGAGGTGGTGATGTTCTGGATCTGGGCCTCCAGGAAAACCTCGTCTGTCTGCGGGGGTCAGAATTTATATTATTCCTACTGTGACACTGTAATCACAGCTTGTTTATTTGGCCTGTGTTGGATTCTGAAGGTCAGGCAGATCAGTGTCGTGTTTGAGCCTCGAGAGCACCGTGTTCTCATGAGTTAAGTAAAACACAGCGTGAAATTTACACCCCGACAGAAAAAGATTATTTGAATGGCTAAGGGCAGGTACGGTATTTGTATGGTACCAAACACTGAGTTGTGCATTTAAAAGAAATATAGGAAATTCTTTATTTATGAATTTTAAGACATCAAAATCAAGCTCCAGGCCTAAATAAAGCAGCTGTTCATGTGAGAGTGGTGCATTACTGAACACAGATCACCAGCTGAGGTTAGTTCATGCCTGCAATTCAAAGTCTGGAGATAAACTGGGAAAAAATCAGGCCCGAGAGAGAACTGTTATTATTGTTTCAGCATAAAGCACAATGTCCATGCCAAGCTTAATCAACCAGGAAATCCATTATAGACCTCTTCAGAAGAACACAATTAAATCCCCATATTTCTTTAGAAGCATACAAATGCAAATTTAATCTAAACACAATATGAAACATACATAGCTTTACAACATCTGGCCGGCACAGAAATGAAGATTTTAGTGCAGATTTAATTTAATGACATTTTTAGTAAAAACCCACCCAAAGAAATAACACTAAGCAGTATGAGATGTGAATAATCGTTCCCTCTGTTGCAGTCAGAGTTGATTTGCATTCAAATGCAATTGAACGAGTCAGCAAAATGGGGAAAAGGGCAAAAGCAGTGAGAGGAAGAAAAAAGGGAAAACAACAAAAAAGACATTTCAATTAACTGGTTTTACCTAAGCCTTTGGCATTCTCTCTATTTTGCTCAGTTTTTTTACACTCTGAAATGTGAATATTTTTTTATATTGTTTTCCCTTTTTTTTGCTTGTTTTATTGGTTCCACAGAGAAAAATAAAGGACAGAAAATAGGCTGCAAAAAAAATAAAAATTAGCAATGAGAAGGGAAAGAAATTACCACAGAACTGAGGTCACTCTAATGGAGGAAATAAAACACAAAAATAGAAATGTGAGGGTTACGTGCATTAAGAAAAAATGCAAATGTCAAAATGTGTCCTACAGGCATGGTCAAAAATAAAACATGGCTAATAATGAACAACACTAAGATGCCGATAATGAAACGGGTGCATTATCCACTACAAAGCAAAATACAGGAAATGGATATTTAAGAAGCATGACTGCAGTAATTTCAGAATACTTTTTACTTTTAAGAACTGAACTTAGAAATTTAATTTGACGCACACATATTACACACATTATTAATTTAATTAAATTGTGTGTAATATTATGCATGATAAATGCAACCAAAGAGATTCTCATCAATAAATGTTTGTTTTTTTTAAACACTATTTGTGTATGTGTGCACGTAGACCTGTCACAATTATTACATAATCGCCTAAGTTAATTAATATAATTAAATTATCTTTATTCTCAGTCAAAAGCTTTGATCTATGAACTAATTGTCACATGGTAATAGTACATTGTACAGTAAACTGTTTATTGTAACCTCTTTGTGTATTTCAGTAATAGATTTTAAATATTTAAGTTATTACAGTTTTTAACAGAAATGTAATTTACCTCCACATTCAGTGTTGATAGAATAACTGTTATTTATAACAGCTATATAACTGCATTATTACACTATTATTAGGCTTATATTACAAGAAACAAAATAATTTACATAATTCATTGCAATTGTTTGTATCGTAGTTAATCGTAGTAAAAAGTGCGACAGGACGAGATGTGCATCACATTTCTACAGTGCTCTGAATAAATTTAAATAATAAATAAAACCTCACCTCGGCATTGTAGAATTTGGTCTTCACATCCAGAGGCTTGAGAACCTGATTTAAAATAGAGTTTAAACTAAAGGATGAGCAAACGTTTGATTCTTCCTGTGTAGAACTCATATAAATCTAACAACACACTCACTACACAGTCGTATCACAGAGAAATATCCAGCGCACACGGGAAATAAGCCACAATCTGAGTTTTAAATCTATCTGATCTGATCCACTGGTTCTGCTTTAGTGCTACACAGCGGTCAGTGAGAACGTTCTCCAGCTCTCATGTGAAGCTCTGGTGTTTATTGCGTCGCTCTATGATAACACCGACGTGCTACATTGTTCAAAAGTCACGGCTCTGGAGTGCTGAGACACTTTAACCACGATACACATCAAATGGACAGATATCAGGAAGATGATATGGGATACTGGAATGCTCTTCTAAATATGAAGGAAAAAGATATAAAGATATACATTTACCTGAAATTTGAAAAACTTCCTAAAGTACAGTTTGTCCCCGGTCTGAGTGGTGTAGCTGACGGCACAAACCAGGCTGGAAAGAAAACACACACGGCTCAGTAAATGTTAGAACACAACTTGTACTGTTTTAATAAAAGCACAAAAATCAAGAGGAACTTCATTTTGACTACATTTTATTACCAAATATACACCAATGTTCAAAAGTGTGGAGTCACGTGTGGTCATATTTAATGGAGTGATTATTCTATTCACTAAACTCTTCTACAGTGTAGTAATGTAATATATCTAATATAAACCTCACACCTAAATCTCTTTTTACACGTTCTGTTTGGTGTTTAAAGGATTTTTTGAGTCATTTAAAGAGTGATAAATGATAAAAATTTAATGATAAAGGAGAAATGACTCTACATAGATTATTCCAGTTTATTATTTAAGTCTCCACTTCAAAAAAAGATGCATTCTGGGTATTAATGTTTATATTAACGTCACTCTCGATGCTATAAAACGTTCATAGTGATTTTGGAGTCATGATTCTGGACACGTAATGTTTTACAGCTGAATACAAATGACCTGAAAGATAAAGAATCAGATTACAATCATTTTATAGATGATCTGAAACTAAATGCACTTTATATCACTGAACCCACACTTTTGAACGCTAGTGTACGTTTTTAAAAAAAAGAAAATGCTATTATAAAAAAAAAAAAAAAAACTTCTTATGGGATCACCGTTTCTCCAACTATTTGAGCGGAAAATGTATTTATTTTATACAACCACTTTTGCCTATTCTCTTAAAGGGGGGTGCCAATAATTCTGGAGTTGACTGTAATACAGTGAATGAAAATCTGCAGGCCTACCAGTAAACACGTCTCTCCTGCTTCGGCATGACGTGCCACAAGCCGGCCAGCTCTTTGGTCACCACAGTAGAAGGAAGGCCTGGGTGGGTTCTGCTCAGAGATCAGAGACATGTTTGTGTTTCTACTCATCTCGATTAAGCTGTCAAAACATCTAAAACCCACCTGACGATCCACGCACCTGAGATACAAGCTCCTGTTCATGCGGCAGAACATGATAAAACCGTTCACACACTTCTTCTTCAGGCTCGGGTCTGAAACTGCCTGGCTTTTTTTCCCGCCCTTGCGGTGAGCTTTGCTCGCTTTCTTCATAGGGCTGCGCTGTTTCGGGGTCCAGGTGGCATCATCTGAACCTCTGTCTTCTTCCTCGCTCTGAGAGGAGGCATGTCCACCATTACCATGCCTGCAGTGCTGGTATAAAAAAATGCAAAGTTAAGGAACGCTTCATTCAGTCTGCTTATGCCATGCCCATGAAAAAATACTCATCCCTCATTGGCTGCCAGGGGTGTATAAATTCCTTCTATCAGGACACCTCTAATGTAGAGCTGGTCAAAAATATCATTTTTTTAAATCAATGCTCCCGATGCTCTGGATGTGTGAACAAGGGGCCGTTGTGGCTGCATGTTTGTGTCAGTCTTTAAACCACTGCTAGGCTACACGATAGGCTGTATTTACGCAATGCTATTGCCTTCCCTATCTCGTCGCTTAAATAAAATAAGAAAAATGAATGATCTGTATTTCAACATCAGTTTTAATTTGTTCGGAGAGCGAAAAAAAACAGAACCATGACCGATCATAGCAACAGTTGCATAACGGTCGATAGAAAGTTAGCTAAATGCTATTTTCATATCATTCAATTATTAAGGAAGTGAAACATACAAAACAGTGGCGGAACTCGGATCTTATGGGCCCCAGTGCAAAAATAAAAATAAAAATGAATGGGCCCCACATACAAAAATGACTTTCAATGAATAAAAAATGACAATGTAATTTATTTTATTTCCAGAGAACCCTTGCTGTGTGTGACATGCTTATTTTTTTTATATTGTCGCTGTCCAATGAAAAGCATGTATCTCCAAAATTCCAGTTTTTCAGGAACACGAAAAAACACTTTTTCATATCATTAATCAAACACAATAAATCTGAAATTCACGGTGTGATGTGTCGGCTCTTCGTCGGTCATTTAGATGTTAACTGCTGTGGGGTAGATGGAGGTTTTTACCCACATTCCATATATGATAAAAAGTTTAAAAAACGCGAAAAGGGGAGATACATGTTTTTCATTGGACAGCGACGATATGTTATTTGAGCAGAGAGAACATTTTGTTCTTTTAAGAATTTAGAAGTATAAATAATGAATATATCATGCTGCAAGTTATGAAGGATCCGTTTGAAAATGGCTACCATGCAGGAGCTGCGTTATGAATAAGAGAGAGATAAATTGACAGTAGGGCTGATTTCCAGATACGATCGAAGTTGATGAAGTATGTTGTTAAATTATCAGATCTGCTTTATGGCCCATAGGTGGTGTTACACTTGACATATAAGGGGCCCAAAGACGTCAATAGGCCTCACGCTACGGGCCCCAGTGCGACTGCCCCCCCCCCCCCCGCACTGCCACTAGTTACGCCACTGATACGAAGCCTCTGTTTGTTAAAGCGCTGGTTAGCGCTCGGCCATGGCATGAGCCAGATTTGCTTCCGCCTTGTCTATTGTTTTCACTTTAAATGAACACATCAGATTTGCTCACCAAGTCATTTCAAGAATTGCATAGCATACCTTGGGAACAGCAGGTTTAGGAGTGACCCACACATCTTCAAACAACGCTGTAACAGGTCAGAAAATAAAAAGCAGTTAAGATGACGGTGACCAAGTCTTTTTTATCACAGTGAGCTGAAGGAGTGAGTCAAAAAAACTATCGAATTTTCCAGACCTCTAGCATGTGCTGTGAGTTATACAGTGACGCAACGTATATACATGTTATCATTTTTGCATTTCCAGGTTTCTGCATTTCCAAAGGGTTCAGCTCAGGAAACAGTACAGCGCTGAACTACGGCAACACTAACGGGACAAACACTAAACTAGACTTCACTAATAGGGGCCTCGGAAGTGCTGTTTTAGAGGCCGTCCATAGGTTATAAAAATATATATATAATTGACCAGTGTATTACTAGACCTTATACAAGGCAGCAACATACAGTACGGTGCAAAAGTCTTCGGCACAAGTAAAGAAATTCTGTAAAGCGAAAAAGCTTTTAAAAAATAAAGGAATTAAAAGTTCCTGAATATAAAAAAAATACTAGAAAAGCAGAAAACGGCAAAAAAAAACCCAACTAATACAAATAATTTGTTTGGTGTTTCTCAGCCTTTTCCTTTAAAACTGCATCAATTCTCTTAGACACACTGTCGTGCAGTTTTATAAGGAAATCAGCTGGTAGGTTGTTCCAA
>JAOUQW010000009.1:20734514-20745834 GCA_028565825.1 Olivaichthys viedmensis | reverse complement strand
CCTTGTTCGTCCTTAATTTCTAAGTGTTTAAATACCCGCCTGTGTCCGTCCTGCATTGTCTCCGATTGTTTGTGTGTGAGCACGCCTGTCGCGACGTGAGTCTTTGTTTGTTCCCCCCCCGATCTTTGTCAGAATAAATATGTTTGATGTATTTAGCGGCTTCGCGTTTGTGTCCGCACCCGCGCACCTGCAGCACTTCGTGACACCACCCATTTTGCCCTTGACCTTTTTAATATAAATCTCATCTAGTTTAGATTGAAGACTTACAAGTTCCTGATTGTCTTTATCCCCTGATCTCGCCTGGAAAATTGTGTTTATTTGCTTGATCAACTCAACTTCTTATATATTATGATAATGGGACAAAGTTTGGTTTTTTTTGCATATTTGTAGATAACTCGGTGTTTATTATGACCTCATTAATAATTTCCTTAATACCTTCAACAAATGTTTCATTGTTTAAGAGATCTGAATTAAACTTCCAATGTCCTTTGTTACGATGATTCCCACACTGTCTCTGTAAAATTAACCCAATTACATTATGGTTTGTCAATGGAGCAGCCGAGATATATGACGTGTGAACAACTTCAGATATATTCAGCATGCGCCAAGGATGTACTAGCGCCTGAGATCAAATGAAATCATCAATTATCGGATTAGGATGATGGTCTTAAAACTAGGATAGCGATCTATAAAATCATCAGTCACCATATTAAAGTCACCCCCCAAAATAATATTTTCCGTTAAAAATGTAGCCTTTAAATAAGAAAGAACATCCGACAATTCTATTAAAAAAAGCAGCTTGTTAAGAGCCAAATGAGTGTACCCATAGACATTACCTACGATAAGGATTGTGTCTTCTATAATCCAAACTACAAATAACCAGTGCCCATTTTCTGTCACGTAGTGCAGGTGCGGGGGTGCGGACACAATAGCGTAGCCACTCTCTTTAAACAACATATTTATTTACTTTTAACAAGGATCGGGGGGGAAACAAACACAAACTCACTTCGCGACAGGCGTGCTGACACACAAACAACAGGAGACAATACAGGACGGACACAAGCGGGTATTTAAACACTTAATAATTACTAACAAATGACATGCAGGTGGGGACAATCACATCACGAGACAAAGACAAAGAACACAAACGCGTCGCCATGGTGACCGCCACGCTACCTCACGTGTGACATTTTCCTCTGCCTTATTAGTGATCATGGTCCCAGGGAAGTTAATAAATAGGAGAGGTACACCTGCTGAGCGAGTTGAACCATGCGAAAAAACTATTTTGTCCCTTTCATTGATTAATCCAAAACTTTTCCTCCTCCTTGGTTGACTGAGTTTCCTGGAGTAATTAGCTTTTTTACCCTTGCAAAACAAAAAAAGTAGCTTTTCATTTCACACTGTCTCTAAGACCCCTAGCATTCAATGAAATACAACTTAACACAATATTGAACAAAGGCATAGCTTTATAGCGCTATAAAGTCAACTGACTGAACAAGGAATTATAAACACTCAATGAACTGTTTTAAGCGCAAGATAAGCAAAATGTCCTGTTATATTTCCCTTGTAATATTATACCTTCTTTACTTTATACATGGTCCAAGTTCAGCTAAGAAGTCTAAGGATAGACCCTTAATAAATGCCGCCCTTGCTTCCTGAATTTTTGGCCAAACAGCATTGCATGCTTCATTATCTGCCTTTGAAAGATCTTCCACAAATATAAGTCATTCTCCTGTGCAGACTGTGGAATTTTTTGGATAACTTCCAAATTTTGTCTCGGACAATTATCATAGAGAACTGCATGATCAACTGTCGAACTCTTCCCTTCTCTTTGGCCCCAACACAATGGACCGAGTCCAATGTGTTGTCTAATCTTGTAGACAGATGCGGAGCGAGTGCATGCAGCAAGTTAAGTATCTGATGAATATTCTCATCCCCTTGCTCTTTCAAGCCTTTTAGACGAAGATTCGACCACTATTTGTAGCAATCGACCACTCGTGCTTCTTTAGCCATTTTTTTTCCAATTTGGTCTTTTCTTTCTTCAACAAATCCACTTGCTGTTCCAAAGTCTTTATTGCTTTCTTGCAATCAGCGATTTCAGCTGCATTAAATTCAACCGATCTGGCAACAGAAGCTATCATAGCGGTGTTTTGCTGAAACTGTGTCCCAAACTCTTTCATCATCGACTGGAGATCATTTATGGCAGACAGAATAACGGCATTTGGAACTTCTGTATTATTGCTGTCTACTTTGAGGTTTCTGCTCGGAGTGGGAGTTTTGGTCGGGGTAAGAGTCTTTTTAGTGTTAATTTTGAAACTTTCCATGGGTATTGCGTAGTTGTGATGGTTAAGGCTAGTGGAGATAGCGTTTGTTTTCGAAGACCTGTTCACAGAGCTAGCTGTATCCGGGCCTGACATTTTCATCGTGTATCTAGTAGGAAGACTTATAGCGACGAAAACATAGCTTTGAGACTGATCCACAGAATAACAATTTCATAAAAATTGTGAAGAAAAGAAGGATATTGTAGCTTAAAAACTCGGGACTTGCAGATCACACTAGCTAAAACGTGTGTGCTCGGTTCTGTGCTACAGGTAAAGGCAGAAAACTATATTTTTACCCTCTCCAAGTTACTGAGCGTACCGGATCGTTCCGGCCCAATTTAACCCCTGCTTGAAATGTCTTTCAGTAACTGCAGTGACACTAATATGAAAGGTGTGTAAGTTATGAGGGTGAGGAATGTCTGGAGTTATGACGTCCTCTCCTGTGGGTTTAAAGGGTTAAAAGATACACAAAAATTCCTGGTTTCCTATAAATCATGCACACACGTCTTTTTTTGCATTGTAATAATAATTAATATGAATATCCAGCAAGCAGAGATGAGAGATTATACTATAGCAAGGTGATGCTCTTAATAAAAGAGTGATTATTGCTGCATGTGTTTATTTGTGTGTGTGTGTGTGTGTGTGTGTGTGTGTAAGTGGTGCTACCAGGGCGAGTGCGTGGCATTTGGGACGTGGCCGCAGAGCGTGGATGGAGGCTGGGGGCCCTGGACACTGTGGGGCGAGTGCAGCCGGACGTGCGGTGGCGGAGTCTCCTCGTCCATGCGCCACTGTGACAGTCCAGCGTAAGTAGGCAAAGTAAGAGTCAGGAAAGCAGATCAGGAGCAGCTTCACTACAGCTTCATCATCATCATCATCATCATCATCACTATCCTTAATATCCTCACTCAGCGCCTCGGCACAGTGGAATAAAACATGCACTGTGTAGCAGTGCTCCTCAGCTTGTCCTGCTTCAGGGACAACATTCGCCTTTATTATTAAATCACGACTCCAAAAGCAGTTTTACTTTCTTACACTGTTAATTTATTTTACTAAATGAATAGTGCAGTAATGACCTGTGCCTTCATGCACACTAAAAAACATAATAACTGCAACTCGTACATCTAGCATGAAATCTGGACCCTCCGAAACCAAAACATTGCTTTTCTAATCAGCTATAATACGTTAATATTGGACTGTAATATAATTATTAAAACAATAATCTCTAATTTATAGAGCAATTATAGAATCATTTTGAATCCAAAATCTCAAAGTGCTTTACATATAAAGTATTAAAGGTCAAGGCACATATATGAAACAATCTACAATCACTGATGAATTGACGATAAATGTTACAATTACTACACATCAGGAAAAGTAAACTGAACAAGAATATAACCAGGTTAAACAGTACAAATTTAATCTAGAGCTAGATATAGAGTTATAGAGCAGTCCTAGTGTTCTCTGGAACACTATTCCATGGTCATACGGTAATATCTTGAATACCAGGCCATACTTGGACATTAAAATACTACTACTACTACTACTACTACACCCTTAGGGTAAAAAAAAGGTAAAATATAGAACCCTTTATGTTTTATGTAGAACCTTACAACAGAGTGTTTCCCTATCAGCAAGGGTTTTGAGTAAGAACCCTTATGGAAGCTAAGAACCCTTAACTATTCAAAGAACCCTTTGAAGAACCCTTTTTCTAAGAGTGTAGTATTAGAAGGCTTCATTTTAATATAGTAAGTGTAATATTGATTTAATATTTCGAGGTCATGCTGAGAAAATTTACCAAACTGCTGTGTTTATGAGTGTTACAGTCAAAATAAAATTGGCATATTAAAAAAAACAAAAAACACATTGATACAGAGACGGGGAAACGCCAGATACCTTTCAGAATAAAAAGCACACAATCAGAAGTTCTGTAAAGGTAAAAATAATAAAAACATTAGATTTTTTGGTGGAGAAGATGAACACATTTGTGACCCACTCTGTGCTTACTTGTGAGCCTTCAGTTGAGAACCACTGCTATACAGGAAGGTTCTTGTGGGTGGAGTTATAGTAGAACTTGTTATAATTTTGAACATGTTTTGCTACTCATCCAAACAGCTTCATCAGGTCTACATCACTGGTCCAGGTGCATTGAATAATCACTACTACACACTTGTTTATCAGTGTAGTGACTCTAAATTAATCTCTGCATCAGGCCTCATATTCAGAGTTTAGAATAATAATAGATTATACCAGCAATATAAAATATTATCTCTAACACAGCCTGTGTGTCAGTCTGGTGTCTTGGCTCTCGCTCTGCATGTGTTTAAATGCGAGCCGATTGCGCGCTGTACTTGTGGAATTAAAAGCTCACTTTTAATTATACTTTTTTAAAACTTTTAATAAACTTTATTTGATCATACACAGTGATAACACATGTTTATGATAATCTGACGGTACAATACAGACAATTTGCACCATATATTTACTTACTCATAGTGAGAAAATACTGAAATGAAGCTCCACGCTCCAATAAATGAATTAATGGGTCGCGAGTGTGAATTGAAAAGCCTGAACTGCACAATAAATAAAGATCACAGCTCCGTTTCTGGAAGGATTCATTTTCGTTGTTTGGTTTTGCACTTTAGTTGATGTTAAATGTGTTTGAAGGAGTTTTTACTTGACACTCGATGCCGAAGCGGCGCATTCAGGAAAACAAAGTAAACCTATAGAAAACTAGGAAAGTGAAATAAAAGACGAAAAAAAACAGCTTTAAGGAGTTCGGAAACCACGGCCGCATGTGCAGCAGTTTCACAAGAAATTATGAATTAAGACAAATCCATCAGTTTGTCTTTGTAGTTTTTCACTATGGCGGTAGAAATGAGATTTTAAAATCTTCCACTGTTTTCTCCGGGTTCTCATTTATAGCCCACTGGTAAACCCCCCCACCACCACCTGCCCTCTAACACTCTACATCTACGAGGCCTGATGTTCGCTCTTCTCTCACTAGTGTAGGAATGACAAGCGTCTTTGTGTCAGATAGACGACTACAAAGATGTGTTTTGACAGCGTGGGAATTAAATAAGCCCCGCCCCCAGTACATGAATGATGTCACGGTGAGTCACTCGTGTCTAAGGCCAACCCTAAACTGTTTAACAACACATGTAGCTGTGTTTTTAAGACAAATACATCAGGTGCCTTTGTAGTTTTTCCACCATCTTCTCTAATTGCCCTGAGGAAACAGTTCCATTGAAGTTTCCCTAAATTTTGTTGTGTTGTAGGATTTGGTTTTGTGTTGTGCATCTCTCGGCCACCGAAAAAAATACATATCAAATGAAAAATAGGTTTAGCAGTGAAAGCCAATAAGGAGCAGATTTTTTTTTCTCCCATGGTTGATGTTAGCGCTGTATCAGCAGCCTCCTGAGTTACATGTTCATGCAATAATGAATAATGAAATGGAAAAAAAACCGATAGCACAGACACACAAACTGCTATTCCTGGGTGCAAGGGATTTTTTCACCCCTGCAACTCTTATTCAGAGCTGAAAGAGGAATAGAGTCAATCGCCTATTGTTCTCTCTTACAGATTGATTTGCTGGCGCTGGTGCAAAAAAAAAAAATTGCTGTTGCTGTTTTGTTGAATGTTTTCTGGGTAAGGCCATGTTTTTTTGGTCTTGGCCACATGATCTTCGGGGCTCCTTCTGTAGACGGAGGTTTGGGTTTCCTTCTCTTTCTTGGTGCTGGTGGAAATGTCTGTGCTGACACTCTCACACTCTCCTGAGCGCCGGTGGCACAAGTGTGGATTTGTAATCTGTTACACCTGTGTAAGGTGATCGTCCCGTAAAGCTGGGCACCTGAAAGGCTCGAGGAAAGGAAACTGAAGAGCCCGCAGTCCAAGTGGACGGAAAGCATTCGTTAGGAGTGAATTCAGAGAAAGAGCCAGAACCAGACGAGAGAGAGAAACAGAGAATGAGGACTGTTGGTTATCTGAGCTGGAGCTGTGGGTCAAACTGTCTGAGCTTTGCAGAAGAAAACCTCTGGGCTGCTCGGAGGAGAAAAGTAGAGAGCTCGAGGAGGAGTTCACGCTGCCCTCTGGTCACAACAACCCAAAACACACTGCAGTTTCTGGAGCTCGCTGTCAGACTGCAGAAACTGGACACTGCTCGTGAAGGCTTTCATTTAATTTATGATGTTAAATTAGAGCCGTACATAAATAAAAAGAGTGTTCACTTCACTAGGTAGAATTTGTTACTGTTCCCACCATAGATATAGGAAACCAAGATGCTGAATTATACGTCAATATTATTAGTCAAAGGTCGATATTTCCTCGGAAACCAGTGTGAGTCTAGAGAGAGATGCGGTTCTACCCTGATAAAATCTGCTGTGACTGGTTTTATGTTCAAATACAAATCATAGATAAAAAAAATTAAATACAAATAAAACTAAAGATGGAGGCGTGTGCCGTTATTGCTGCTGTTATTGCACCACTACAGCGATGTGAGATTCTCCCCAATGATTGGCTATATACAGTTTATTTTCCTCCTCTGACCCGCCTTCATGCTGCTTTTCTTCCACATTGTTCTTGTATGACGCAAATGTCTGACGTCGAGAAGCGATGCGGACCTGTCACGTGCATGCCGCCTCACGCTGCGGTTTGTGCATGCCCGGTCGCTAAGATTGCTTAATGTATGTGTTAAAATAAATTTTTGTTTTTGAAACGGCTTGCGCTTGTGTCCTCCGTCCTGCTGCTACGCCGTGACAGCACCGAAAGACGAAAAAAACCCACATGAGATCAGACTGAGTCACATGTCAAGAAAAGTAAATGAGGCTTGAATCTGATTGGTAAAAAGTCAGATTTTATGTGTTTTTTATTTGTCGTTCAGACTGCATAAAATCTTTCCAGCCCAAATCGGATATGCCAAGAAAATCGGATTTCAGCTGCCTTTCTGGACATAGCCTTGATCAGAGCGTGAAAATGTGTGTGTGTGTGTCATGCCCTGCGATGGACTGGTGTCCCATCCAGAGTGTATCCCTGCCTTGCACTCAGTGTTTCCTGGGATAATCTCCGGATCCAGGATAAAGCGCTTACTGAATATAAATGAATGAATGAATGAACGAGGACTCTGCAACTTTTTTTTGTGCTGTTTGAAGATTTGCATTTCGTACCTTATTTCTAAATTACATCCTTATCCCAAATACCAAATCTAACCTCGTTACTCGCAACTGTAGCATAACTTTTAGCAGAGCTCACATTTCCAAGAACACGGGTCTGTTTCTCGTACCTTCAGCTTTGTCAGTGTCATCCTTGAGTGAAATCTGATGCTTCATCTCAAAACGTTGACGCACTCTTGACAAAACTTCGACAAACTTCGACAAACATCAAGTTCTCTTACACGTTCAGCGCAATCCTTTTGCTGACTAACAAGCCGGTCTGAACGAGCCTGTTGGGTTTTACACAAACGTCTACTTTAGCTCATTTATCTGCTATATTAAACTAGCGGGAGAACTTAAATGTTAACCAGGCTATTGACGTGATGCTGTGGGTTGATTTTTTTCTTTCTTTCTCATGTCGGCAGGTTGGGGGTTGGACGTTTTTGCATACATTAGATTAATTATATCAATGTTTTGCAAGCAGAGTATGTGAGTTTTTTTTTTTTTTTTATGCAACAGTAAATGCACGGTCTGGTATGTACATGGTTAAAATGTAGTAAATGAACAGGTGAAATAAGGTTTTGTAACTATAGTAAATGCATATGAAATAAAAATAGACTGCTATTATTGTTTGAATGTAATTCTCATAGCTATTTTTTTTATTTATGACAATATCTGTAATAGCCACGAGACCATTTCAGGCTGTTGATTTTTAGGAAAACTGCATGGTTTTAATACTGCTTCACTAAAAGCGTATGGTAAGATGTTATTTTGTAAATGTATTACACTATATTTGGCAATGATGGTCATGATTTTGGAGTTTAATACAGGGTTTGGGGGAGGTGGGGTCAGATTTTGCCATGTTTTGTCATGCAGACCTGGCAACCCAGATGTTAATGTTAGATCTAAAGCAAAATATATACTTTAGTAAATATATAAAAATATAGATATATCCGTAGCGGTTAAAAAGAAAGAAGCTGAGTCAGCGTCCTAGGCAAACAAACATAGGCACACATGCAAGAGGTCACTGACCCCCATCTTTTTTGATACAGTAGATTTCCCTGATCCTAACACAATCCCTTATCTTTCTGTAGACATTCAAACATGTAAACCAACAACAAACTGTATAACCAACAGCCTGTGATGCTATAAAGACCCCCATTTACACTGATAAAGGAGCAGGTTTGTTATTTCTGTTATAAGGTTGTGCTTTCCCTGCTCACATTAGAGTCATCCATTACTAAGCCCTTCCCCGAGCTGAATCAGGTGTGTTAAAGCAAGCACCACACTAATGACAGGGAAAACTTTAAGCCATTCACACTGCCGTGACCCTTCGTGCCCTGGGGGTGAGGAGCGCTGGGTTAAGGTCAGAGCTTTAGAAATGATTGTTGTTGCTGATGTGCCGTGAAAAGATGTGCAACTTAACCCCACAAATAACAGATGGCTGGATGGCTGTTAGATCTGGTAGCCCACTTTTCAGCCATAATAAAAGTGGGTTACGAGATCTAACCCCTCCAGAGAGCAGCTTGTGGATGGCTTTTATTTTGTGCCCGAAGCTGTGTCCTCACGGTGATCCATCTCCATTGAGATGTTATCTCGTTTCCAGCTGGACGGGTCTGGTGGAGGACACGAATGATTGCTCTCTTCATTGTGCTGTTAGTGATATGATCTGTCCATCCGTGTGGGTTCTATCCATCCTGGGGCTGTGTGACAGGAACTTTCAGTATCACCCTGTTTTATTCTAAGTGTGTTTGGCCTTTCAAAGCCCATGCAGATGCTTCCTGGTGTTGACTGGAATGTGCATCTCCGTGTGTGGTGGTATTTTGTTTCTTTAAACGTTGATGTCACGTCCTTCAGCATGCTATGGGGTGCTCTGACTTCGGAAAGGTTCTTCATCGGTCTGTTTTGCTTCTTTTTTTTTTTTTCAGGCCGTCTGGAGGTGGGAAGTACTGTCTTGGGGAGAGGAAGCGCTACAGATCGTGCAACACTGACGTGAGTTTCCATCTTCCTTCTACTTCTTCGTATACGGCGCCTCGGTTTATGGACTGTCAGAACTTGTCACAACATCTTTGCGTAGAACTTTAGACCTTTTATTTCTCTAGGGGACAGCTGTAGTTGTATTATTATAAATTTGTTAGTATGGCTGACTACACAAAGCACAAGTGTTTTGAGCCAATAACAGAAGGTATGAATTTATGAAAATATGTTGCTCAGTCTGCTCGGTTGGCTTTTGTGCTGATCTGAGATGTGTAGATCTGTTTAGAGTTCTGGTAAAGGGAGATCTGTGTAAGAAGGGCAAGATGTACCCAAAAATAGGAGGAATATGGTCGTTATTACAGCTGTTGTCTTTAATGGAAGTTTGCTGATAGCTTTGTGCTGCCTGAGTAAGGGGTCTTGTTTTATGAGCTGTTGAAGCACACATGGTTGCTTTCTCTATCTGTGGCCTAATTCCACCTCCGTTATTAAAGTTATTCATTGCCAGATGGGCTTTGCTGCATCACTCTGAGAGCTGTCAGGCTTGTAGAGTTTGGATACAGATAGATAGGAAGACCGTGAGTGCTTTTTAAATTTATGAAAGCAGAACAAGCGAATGCCTCAGGGGCCTTTAATCAACTAAAGTGCGCATTGTCATGGGTTATGAAATGTACACTGATTAATTTTGTTACTGCCTATTATTCAAGTCAGAAAGTCGCAGAGACCATGCTTCAAAAAATCCTGCAGTGTTTAGCATCACTCAACATTACCCGTGGTATCCATAAGTAAAAAAAGATCAATTGGAACAAACACATTTTTATGTCCCCGTGTATTTTCAAGGTGGCCTTTTTTTCCGTAGGTGAAAATTGAGCCAGTTAGGGGAGCCTTGAGGCTATTCTACCACAAATCTTATATAAAAAATAACAGC
This sequence comes from Olivaichthys viedmensis, assembly GCA_028565825.1. Classification (NCBI taxonomy): domain Eukaryota; kingdom Metazoa; phylum Chordata; class Actinopteri; order Siluriformes; family Diplomystidae; genus Olivaichthys; species Olivaichthys viedmensis. The sequence goes on along the minus strand of JAOUQW010000009.1, from coordinate 20,735,467 downwards.
TCCAAGCAAAGCGGCGAATGTTTACTTTGGAAAACAAACAGCAATGCCCCAAACCACTTTTTCATTTCTCCAAACGTTTCACGTCCAAAACAAACGGATCATGGACAGCCCGATGACATTCCGTCGGGTCTGGCGGGGGAGCTGCAGACGGCGGAGTAAAGAGGTTTAAAAACAATGCCCTCAATATGAGGCCTTGACGTAATTAGCTCGACGACCCTCTGGAATCCAGATGAAGATCTTGAAGGAGGAAGCCGGGGGGAAGGCTGCTCCTCGGAGCGCTAGACTCGGTCTGTACAGTTCTTGTCCAGCAGTGGAATTTATTATGACTAACGTCATGGAGGATGTGGCTATTGTTTGGCCCCGAGCAAACAATGAGCTAATCTCTCTGTCCCAAATACTCCCCACACCCTCCTTCTCCCGGCTCTCGCACTCTCGAACTTCTGAGCGCAGTTGCTTTCTATCATCTGCCCACTGACATCATGACCACTATGAAAGTTAGCTGTGGGAGCTTGTTTTGTCTTGGACTCGTCCTCTGCTTGGTTAAGGTAGGCTCACGGGGTATTATAGTAGTTTAGCACTAGGTTCGGTTGGTTTTCAAACATTTCTTAATGTAGCTTGGACTAATAGCTAGTTGGTTGTTGATGGTGCTATTTCAGGTTAGCCTAGAGCTTCTGGGACCTCGTTTATAAAATACTTATACAATTAGTATAAGTGGATTTGATCTTACGTTTTTAAGGACATATAAATCAGGATTTAGATGAAACCTGAAATATGTGTATGGTGTCACGAAGTGTTTCCGGGGGTGCGCGGACACAATCAAACGCTTTCTACATCAAACATATTTATTTTTTGCTTTCCAACTGGGTTTAAACATAAACTAAAGCACACCGCGACAGGCGTGCTGACACACAAACAACAGGAGACAATACAGGACGGACACAGGCGGGTATTTA
>JAOUQW010000009.1:20703957-20716325 GCA_028565825.1 Olivaichthys viedmensis | reverse complement strand
TGAGAACAGGAACTAACTCGTTTCAGACGTTCCACAACATTAAATGTGACTATAAATGGATAAAAAGTACGACGTGTGGTTCTTAAAAAAAATAAAAATGTGTCATCGTTGATAAACTGCTGTGGTATAAGAGGAATAAAACACTTCAGGACGTGCTGTTATAGGAAAATAATCACCTCCGGGGTGGTGACAGTAACTCCACTTCATCACTCATTGTTTTACTAGAACTGCACCACACAGTGTTTTATTCCTTACAGATTAGCTGATAACAGCGAGTTGGCTAACAAAATCTGTGAAAATACAAGTGTATATATAAACGCCATTGACTTCCTACTTCCTACTTGAAGACTTCCATATATGGCCCACATTTCCATCTATGGTCTTAAAGCCATGTCCACTCAGAGGTGCTCTTATTTCCATATTCAAAGACACGCCTGCTCTGGTGTGCGACCCTATTAGACTATACAGCCTGTATCACTTCTTCCATTGAGCACGAGCTCCAGATTTTCATCTCCTAACGCCAGTTGGTGCACAAAGTTGCTTTGAAAACTCGTATAACAAAGTGAGACAACAGACACATCCTCCTATTGTCATTCAGACGAATACGACTCTGTAATTTAATTAAAATAAAGTCCTTTTCGTGTGGCGTTTCTGTTATTTTGTCCACGTTCTGCAGTTCAGCTCAACATCCGTATTACTATGCAGACAGACATTGCATGGGTCCAATATAATGCTTTATAAACCTGAGTGGATTTCCATAATTCTATAATAATGAAATTGAAATTGATGGATTGGTATAAAAAACCTGGTGAGGAATCACTCGGCTGCAGTAAAAGCCATTCAGTAAGGTACAGAGGCAGCTCTGGTGCTTTTTGGTGCTCATTTGGAAGTTGTGAGCGTTAGATTCCAGATGTTCCAGCCGTGGGGCCACCTGTTTTACTAAGCCGAGTCACATGACCACGGGCCGAAGAATTCCACCATTGTTTGTGACACTTCTAACGAGGAACTTGCGCGACTTGCAGGACTATAAATAACCATTCTGTTGTTTTTGAGAATGTTAAATTGACAGTTGTGTGTCTGTCCAAAGACATTGTACGTGCTGTGATGAGAGGATAATAAATCCATTCATACCAGGAAGCATCCGGGAGCAATAGCGCTGCTGCACACGCCCACCTCCCCCCGGTGGAGAGGATTGTGTCCGTATGTGGACGGCTCGTTGCTGTGTCTCTCCTTCACCAATCGGCTGGAGTTATAAGTGAAAGGCCAGCGGCTGGGGGGACGCCAGAGCACGAACATCCGCTGAGCCACGGACTACCTCCAGACACGCACCCCGTTCCCTCAGTCCCAGCCCAGTCTGTAAACACACTCTGCAGAACCCTCCATGCTCGATGGTGCTTTTCTTCCTCCGCTGGAGATCTGTTTTGTTCCTTCTGCTCACCTTCTCAAGCAGAAGGCTCGCTCCTTTCAGTCCTCTGGTGCTAAACGAGAGCTTTATTTCCCTCGCTAGCACACGCTGGCCAACCCATAAAAGGAAACAAAGGACAATCTCTGCCTGATTGACAGTCAGTGTTTGTTGTTTTACCTCACACTACATGTTGTTAAGTTGGTAAGGCAGGTTTTCCAGGTGGTTCTCTGTATTTGGCAGAACCCCACCAAGTCCACACGCTCTCAATGGAAAGGGAACATCACACCTGGAAGGGATCAGTTACCTGTTCACACATCCGAGATTCAAGACGCAAACTGAGGAAGGATGTTTCTGATCAATTAAAACAGTGCGAACTTTTTTTGCTGCTGCTACTCTGTTGTAGCCACCAATACAACGTCAAAACAGTTCTGTTGGATTTCTTTTTTGTTATAATACATTTAAACTGGGACTTTCACTCTCGTGAACATTCAACTGTAGGCCAGGCATCAAAATCCTGAGGCTTGAAGTAAAAGTTTACTGGCTTTAAAACAAAGAGGCCACACAGACCAAGATTCCCAAAATAGGACACACATGAAACATGAAACTGGTCCTCATCGCTGTGAACTCGTGTCTCTGAATGTCACATCGCTTAACCTGTACCTATAGAAGTGAGCGTTTTGAGTTTGTTTTTTTGTTTGTTTTTTGCATTTGCGATTAGTTGCTTGGTTTTTATATTCAGTGTTAAATGTTGGTACACTGTTACTAATTTTTCAATTGTAAATTATATGCTAATTTATTTCCATGTGTCACTTGTGGTATGTGTTTTCACGGCATGCAAACTGAAATTTAGCCTAGCGGGGCAAGAACGAGATCAAAAAAACTAAAACTAAAACAATGCAGTGAAATTGTTCCCATCACCAATTTTTAGTCTAGGGAAGAGCTTGAATTCTACCAGAGCACCCCTGCAGAGAATGTTTAAATGCTTTTGTGGCCTCAAGAGTGTGTGAATGTGTGTAGGCATGTTCTGGTCAGGTGTTGCATATTGTCAAAGAGGGAGTTCTCAGAAAAATAATATCAGTTTTCAAAATGGTAAGAAAAAAAAAAAGAGAAATACTCCCACAGTAACTTTAACTTACAGTCTGAATCCTTTAGCTTGTACACTATTATTGGTGAATCGTACAGTATGTAATGGATCCCGAATAAAGAGAATTTAAAGGGTCAGTGTTACTCACAATGTTCTTTTTCTCAATGTTTTGGCACCTAATGATGTTACCTGCACACTCTTTACCACTGAAGAAGACAAAGACCCATTGTTAACTCTAATGTGTTTTGAGACGTTCCGTCTTTTAAGAGCGCTTTCTCACACTTTTTTCCATTTGAGGTCCATTTGGTCGAGTGTTCATTAGGGTTCTAGATCTACATCCGGATTTCTGTAAAGCTGCTTTGTGACAATGTCTATTGTTAAAAGTGCTATACAAATAAAATTGAATTGAATTAAACTGAATTGAACCCAAATGCGGTACAGGGAACCGATCTGTGCTCCACCTGAACCTGGGGTCTGGGGTTCACTTCAACTGAACTCGGGTGTGACTGCATCATGTGTGAAAGCAATCCACTCCCGGGACCGGGAAGCGAGTAGCGTGATTGGTTCAACTTGTCACGCTACTTCCTGCTTCAGGTTTCACAGTGATATGTTGTGGTCTGTAGATTAAACAGAAGGCCTTCCAGATAAATCGAATGAAGAAAGCATTAAAAACACAAGTGACTACAACTCAAATACAGAATTATTTACGAAAGTAAAGAAATGAATTAAACACATAACACATCAATTAAATAAACATTAATAAGAAGAATAAATTGGGGTGGAGTGTTGATGACTCACAGCTCCAGGGTCTGGGGTTCGATCCTGAGTTCTGGTTACTGTCTGTGTGGAGTTTCACATGTTCTCACCATGACTGTGTGGGTTTCTTCTGGGTTCTCCAGTTTCCTCCCACCTCCCAAAAAACATGCCTGTAGGTGGATTGGCTACTCTAAATTGCCCCTAGGTGTGAGTGAGTGAGTGAGTGATGGACTGGTGTTTCCTGGGATACACTCCGGATCCACCATGACCCAGATAAAGCGCTTACTGAAGATGAATGGATAATGAATTTACATACCTGTTATCTGTTGTTTTGCAAAGATTTCACACACAGCAAAAGTGAGCTAGAAAGCTGTCTAATCGACCTGAAGTTCGAAAGGAAATTGTCTGTTTGAAACAAACTTTTGATGATGATGACGCCCCCCCAAACGAGCCCAGAATCGATCTTGGGTCCGAACTCAAAAAATGCCCGAAAACTATAATCAACCTCAAAAAAAAGCCTGCATACAAAAGCTATAAATAGGATTTTTATGATGTTCTCATGTTCAGCAGTAAATATGCATTATGTTATTATGTAATAGAGCCCGTTTTCTACTCTATTACATGTTCTATGTAAAAACTGAATAAGCGTTCAGGTGATTAGGAGGTCAATCAAAAGGCTGCATGCTTCTCCTCCAACTCTGGGATAATTTAGTAAAAACAAACAATCGGCTCAAGTTAACGGGAAGCGAAATCCTAATGAGGAGCCTTGGATTACAGTGCCGCTGATGGATACCTGAGTGTCTGCTGTAGATCGCCTACAGAGTGAGAAAGAAAGGAGCAAGAGAAAAGATGTACAGCGAGAAGAAAGAGTGTAAAAAAGCGAAACAGAATGAAATAAATAAAAAGCAAGAGCGAGAGAAAGATAGAAAGATGAGGAGAGAAGAACAGCGAGAGAGAAACTTAAAGAAGGTGAGAGGGTTCACAATGCCTCAGCAGCTGGCCTCCAACTGTCAGCCATGATTCCTCTGTTTACATGCCGGCTTCGAGCGCAGCCACAATAAAGACAGAGCGAGATAGCCGAGGCACTTAGCCTGAACCGACTGCACGCTTTATCTCTCTGTAAACTATACGGATGCACTCAGACGTCAGAGGGAATAATGAGGCTATGTAAGGCGTCCTGGCCTGGGGTTGGCCTTAGCTGTGTTTTGTGAAGAGCCTCACAAAAACGAAAGACACGTTACAGCTATTTATGCTACGGCTATGTAAACAGACGTCAACAGATTTGCTGTCCTCAGCTTCGATTTGTAAACTGCCTTCAGCTCTTTCCACATTGCACACAGCGATGCTCGGTATGATGGTGTCCCTAATTGACATTGCAAAAGACGTATCCATGATGGTGAGATTTTCAGGCTGTGCTGGTGGGATGTAATGCGCTGGAATATGGATGCCATCAGACGGGACCACGGTGATTAAAGGTTCACCTGCGGCAAAGCTGCTTGTGTTTTGCACTCGAGCCGAAATTTATCTCTGAAGTTTGCAGAAGAACAAAGAGTGCATTTGCTGGACTGGTATACACAGTCCAATGCTGTCCTAAGCGTCTGCTTTAGAGAACAGACTGTCTAGCGGTGGCCTCCGGACACTTTAATTTGCGCTAACTGGTCCATGTGAGGCTCTGGATTCTCCCCGTGTTCCCTTGATTAGCCAATCAAGCAATCAGTATGTATATTCGCAGGATACGATGCCAACAACATTGCTAACACAGAATGATGCCCAGACCACAAAACCCTCCAAATGTGCTGCATGCTGGCCAAACTGGAACCTTCACAAAGATCTCACCCTTAAAGAACGAACACAAGGCTGCCAAACTTGTAATGCTGGCGTTAGAATCTGTTGTGGCTGCAATTGCAAACAAAATACAACTGTCATTTAATGACCAACACTCCTAAGAACACACCAGTGTGGGCCAAACAAGCCACAACACACCTGCTTTCAGACGACAGACGAAAGCCATCGCAGAGCTTTATGTTGTCCAACACCTTGAGGCACAGACTGTATACCAGGCTTTATTTTCTAAATGTAGCCTTATGGCTGGTATTTCCCATTTGAACAGAACTACACTCCACTAAGCAACCGAAACTGAACCAAAATCTTGAATATGGATCAGTGCAGGGATTCATAAAGCCGCTTAGAGTCGTATCAGATGGGATTTCATGAGATTAGATATCAAATTTTGAAAGGTAATCCAAAGTTATTCCCATTTTCACACGGATTTGCTATCACCCCATGAAAAGTCCTAACTGAACAGCATCCTGAGACAAAACAAGCCGACTCCAGGAAGCCTTTTTGTAATTTGTAATTACAGAGCCAAGGGCGCACTTAAGGCCGTGTCTTAGGCCGGGATTATACTTGCTGTTAGCTACGCGTACGTATACGCAAGATGGCTGCCGCGCATTCATTTGGCAAGTCGATTGCAAAATCAGAGGAAGTGGTCGAAGAAGATATTTCCGGTGCTGGTCTATTCCAATTATTCGGGCCAGCCCTAGTTATAACATTAACGAAGTTTGAATTTTAATTAATATTAGAAAATATTGCAGACGATTAAAAACAGAAAAACTGCGGGAGCGCGCAGGATTGAGATAAAAAAAAAAAACCAGTCCCATGCACATCACTACTTTAAGACTTAATTTGAATATATTTTTTCGGCTTGTTGTATCTGCCATCCTGCTCTGCACTCCACAGGCCCATCTGCTGTGATTAGTCATTGCTAATAATCATAAAAGTCCGCATCCATGCTGGCTTTGCCAAAGAGTGCATTAAGGGCACATAGAGGGGGCTCATGAGCACCCTTTTTGAACCCTAATTAGAGAAATGGGACACCATACGGCCTTGTGGACCTTGTGAGTGCCTGCAAATGAGGACCGCAACACCGCAAGTGCACCATTTGGTACTGATCAATAGTTTGTAACTTCCTCTGCTTCTCGTGATCTTAATTGCTGAGTACCTGCGTAGTTGCTGTAAATTGTGAAGTTACACCAGTTACACAGTCCAGTGTTATCACATTTTACTATGTAATTATACTTGTGCACCAAGACGGACGGATGGAACCTATGTACAGTCTGTCCTGTGCGCTTAGAGAATTATGACGCTGAGCTTCCCAAGCAGAGAAGACCTGAACACCACTTCAGCATATCACACATGGTTTTGATAAGAGAGGAACGGGAACCACAAATGCCTAGGCTAAAAGGATCCTCCTCTTCAAATACCATCGTAACAGAGAATGATGGCAACTTTTTGGTAATTTGTTATAACAGAACGCTCACAGCATGAGATTAAAACATGTGTTGGATTGTACGCCAACCCTCAGGCCAAATGTTGATCAAAAAAACTTAAGAGAGAACCTCTCATCAAACAGTTTGGTTACCTCCTAAAATCCAGACCCCCACACACGGAGGCATCTACACATACACACAGCGGAGAACACACACACAGGACGAGCTTCAGGGAATCCAGGTTGGACTGGTGCCGCCATTCTTCCGATAAGATGGATAAGAGGAGGCTGGTTTTGATCTGTGGCACTGAAAAGTCCAGCGCTGCCCTGGTCTGCTTCTCTCACAGACAGCTGGTGAGGAATGACCTCTGCTTGGCTGCTGCTGGAGGTGTTAATAAGAAGCGATGGAGGCCTGGACTCTGAACAGCTGAGATATCTGGAGGTGTGAGGATTAACTGTAACAACAAGCATCTCTTCACCAGGAGACAAAAGTGTCAGCCAAGTTTTCCGATGGCAGCGCTGTGATATTCAGGCTGCTGTTGTAAAAGACCTTTAAGTATCTTGATTTGAACAAGCGAAGCTGTAGCCAATGACCCAGATGGTGTTGCTGGAGACTGGGCACCCGTACGGAAGGTATGACAGGCAGGAATGCTGGCTTGAGGGTCAGATGGTCAGGCCTCCAGCACCTATCTGCTTAGCTCTTCCTGCAGCCTCAGGCATTTTCCCACAGTCCCATAATGCACCACTCTGAATAAGGTCAAAGCCAGTTGTGTGGTATCTCTCTTGTGTAAAATTAATGACCTGATGGCTTTTTAGGCGACTCTTGACTTATCACTTAAAACTAGACCGTAACTTACATGCCAGATAAAACGTATCATATCACTGCGCCGTGCTCATGTACTGTTTAACATCTGATTCTGATTCTATAGAGTCAGACATTTGGGTCAAAATTGTTAACACACTTTTGCTAAATTCACACATTTTTAAAACAGAGACTTTCTCAGGACTTCTGTATAAAACTGATTCAGGGACGGGGCTACGTACGAGCTTAGGTTGTGGATGTCACTAAATAAGCGTAACGGCTGGAACCGTCCAATCACGTCCGATATGCAAATTATTATGTGATAACTTGGTACCTTTTAGCAAAGTCTCTTTTAGCAAAAGAACCAGCATGCTAAACTAGCTACTATGTAGTTCACTTAGCTAATGTTGGAGATGAACAAATGGGGTTTGTCATGGTAACGTGATATGTTGACAGGTTTAGCTGCGGTTAAATAAATCAGTAAGACTCCTGACACTGAAATCCCACTCATGTGACTAATGTGAGCTAGTTTACTAGCAGTTAGCTAACTGGATATCTAAGTTAGCTAATGTTAGTGATATTAGGCTATTAGGGAGGGCAGGAGGACATGGGGGGTGTTTCCTAATTTGCATATTCATGTGTATTCATAGATCCTGGTATTTTTAATGAGAGTAAAAGGTGTAGAGATGTCATTTCTTTAGTCATTTCTTGGGCGTTTAGATATTAAATAATTTATTAATCCACATAGATTATTTAAAATGGTTTACAGTTGCATGTTTAGTGGGGTAAACATGTTTGAGTCTCTCCTACAGTACACCAAACAACCTAATTTAAAACTTGTGGTTGCCCTGGCCTTCGATTTGCGGCAACCCCAAAGTTAAGCCACTGTACAAGGACTAAATGATGATCGAAGACCTTTAATATTAACTTAATAAACCCTACTTAATAACTGGGCATGAGCTCAGCCTTGCACAGCAAAATCGAATAAAAGCCGTTGTGCTTGCAGACTCTCTGCAGCAGCAGTATGTCACCTTGAGGCCTTTCTCTTTCCATTACATGGCCTTTTGTTTTTGGAGGGTCTACAGATAAGTAGATTAAAGAGCAAAGCGAATCGATAGACAATCACTTAGCCTGCGAGAGCTGAGCCAGCACCGAGTCCTGCTAACTTCCCTCCTGAGCAGGCCAAACTGGCACCGCAAGCAAGAACAGAGCGAGGGGAGGGAGAGAATCCTTCAGGAATGAATCATAAAGCTGATGCTTTATTTCTTCCTGAGCATGCAAAAAACACTGCAAAACTAAGCATAATGGAAATATAAGGAGCTAATAATCCAGTCATTATCACTGTGTCATGTAAATTATAATTAAAATCTAATTTTGTTCAATTTCTAGATTCAGGGTGACTCCAAAAGTCTTGGAAATAATCGTAATTTTTTATTTGGAGGCTTACACAGGTACAAAAGGTAAAAAAAAAAAAAAAAAGTTAATTAGTGCCAGTGTAGTGCAAAATAAATGTGATGGAATTGCAGCTAAACAAGAGCAAGTCAAGAGGAAGAGGAAGTCGCCAGCCTTATAGCATGCACCAGGCGAGATACAGCATATAATCTGATTAAATGTCATATCAGCAACTGATGCAAAGAGTTAGAGTTTCTCAATTAGATTGAAAAACATCGTGGCGAAACTATTCCAAGGGTAGAAGTTGGAATGGATGGACTGCCATGTGGGTGTAAATATGGGAATAAAATACACAGGAAGTGAAGCATGTTGGCAGGTTAGAGATTCTGGCGAACTCATCACTGATTGACACTGTCTGTTCTTTCTTTATCTCTTGTGCCTCCGGAGAGCCGCCCCCTCCACCCTAGTGCCTGCCGAGTGCATAATAAAAAAAGGGGGAAAAGAACAGGATGTTTCAATGAAGCTTGAAATTGGAACAGCGTTTCACATCAATATAACAATAACAGAATCTCTGCAATGCTTTTAACCTTTCCAGGGGAAAAAATGTGTTTGGGATTCGCTAGAAGATTTTTACCACATTATCATGTTAAATCGCCCCCGAGTTTTATACTGAAAGAAATTTGAGGGGAAAGCAAAAGGTGGACTGGATTGTAGTACTGTAAACCAGGGATGTAGTTGTCAATCTCCGCTCCTGGACAGCTGGTGTCAGACGGTTTATTTACAAAACCAGTGCAACGGTATAAAATCTGACAGGCAAAAGAATAATCAGAGTCCAGGCTAGTGAGTCAAAACCATAAAAGGGGAATAATATCAAACAACCAAGATCAAAGCGAGCGTCGAGAAAACGGAACACAGGTCAATAACACAAAACCAAGATCATAGGCACAAACAGAGGCTTAGCAATGAGACCAGGGTTGCGGTCCATCCTGAAGTGATCATGACTATGCCCTACTCCCTCCGAAGGCTCCACCCTTCACAGTGAGCACTCGGAAGGGTCCCTCTGTAGGGGTGGAAAGTAACGGTCATTTAGAACGTACTTCGTCATTTTTCAAAGCTGGTGTTTTATTGTCGCAATATCACTGACGTGAACAAGAACAAGGGTCTCAATTTAATAATGAACAGATGGATTAAGCAGTGAAAACTTTCCCCACACTGCCTCCAATTTCATCCAGGAGCTGCTTTTCACTTCATTTTGTGAATTTACAGACACAAATCAATCCAAATGTACAATCTCTGGACTGTTAGCTGAGGCAGCGATGAAAACATGAAACCTACATCAAAGAGCTGATTTACCTCGACACTACTTTCAGTTGTTTTATTTCATTAAAGTTACAATTTAATATTAATGTTACTAAATGTAAGATGTTTTGTACTTGAACTTGACCTACATTTAAAAGTAAACTCGCCAGTTGTCGCGTCCATTTTTTTCCATTCAGTATAAAAACAGAGCAAAGAATCTCGGGAGTAAAGTGTCCATCGGTTGTAAAGTGTCCATCGGTTGTAAAATGTCCATCGGTTGTAAAGTGTCCATCGGTTGTAAAGTGTCCATCGGTTGTAAAATGTCCATCGATTGTAAAGTGTCCATCGGTTGTAAAGTGTCCATCGGTTGTAAAATGTCCATCGGTTGTAAAATGTCCATCGGTTGTTCTCTGAAAGCGACCGTTTTGAAGGGCCCTTGAGGTAAATGATTTTGGAACGCTGAGAAACGTTGGCTAGAGACCACACCAATGAGACACTGCTCAATTTATAATAACAGATCAATGGCAGCTTGTCTCCTGAGCATCGACCTTCTGTTCCTTAACACATGGCTCACTGTATTATTATTGACCTGTAATGCTGTAGAGGTGGATAATATGACAATAATATGATATAAAATTACATCACAATATACAATTTTCCAGAGTATTGCTGGTATCATCAGTACTTTTATAACATTGGCCAACTTCATTGGTCTTTTTTGATTTATGTTTCTCATTTTCCTGGTTAACATTAATTTTGATTAAAAAAACCCTTTATATTATAGTTTTGAAAAGGTTTTTCTAAATGTGGAAGTGCAGCTTTGAAGTTGTTAGGAAAAACCTCACTATTAGTTTTTTAAATAAATTTAGTCTTAGATGTTTATTTGATGTTTTCTGCATTAGTGTGTCATTAGAAAAGAACAAATTTGACATTTCCAGACATTTATTTACCCCCCCTCCCAAAAAGAAATTGTTAGAGAAAACATTTTGTACATCGTTGAAGAAAGTAACATATTTCAGATAAAAACATCATGGAGGCTGTTCTGGGATTTTACAAAGTTCTGCAGAAGAACCGTGGCAAGTTCTCCAAGATTCTTGGAACAACCTACCAGACGATTTCCTTATAAAACTGCACGACAGTGTGTCTAAGAGAATTAATGCAGATTTAAAGGCAAAGGCTGCGAAACACCAACACACTGATTTTAGTTTAGTTTTTTACTCTTTACTGCTTTTATAGCATTTTGTTTATATTCAGGAACTTTTAATGTCATTATTTTTAAAAGCATTTTCACTTTTGCACAGTACTGTATATACTGGGAACATGCTCTGTCTGCAGTTTATTCTTTGGCTTTATTTGAAATAAAGTGCATTTAAATACCTCCATTATTTACACTCCAGACTTTCAGTTTTGGACTCTTACATTAGCGCTAACTTGTTATGCTATCAATTCATTCAGCAATGGAAGACGACGAGACTCTGGAAAGAGTTTTTGCGAGAATAGGATTGCAACAGACGAACACACGTGGGAGCAGACAGTCTTTGTAAAACTGTAATGTTCCATAAAAACACGCGCCGTCGCGCTTTCATAAATCACAACTAGCAGCTCTAATTACTGTCAAGCAGCCTCTTGCAAGAAAAAAAAAAGTGACTCATCGGCACAGATCCTTCTCCAGCATGGAGAGAGAGAGAGAGAGAGAGATAAAGAGACAGACAGCAGGAGAGAGACAGAGAGAGGGAGAGAGAGTGTGTGTGTTGGAAGTGATAATAAAGCGAAAATGAGCATTTTAATGCATGTCACTGTGCACTCGCCGTCACTCAAATGGCAGACAGAAGCCGGCTCTACACCTGGCTCGCCCAATCAAACGTGTCCAATTAGGAGAGATTACAATGCTCAACCTGTTACGACGTCCATGTTCGCATGCCAAACCCTTCAAAACCAGGTCGAGGAACAAATGCACAGCGAAAAAATGGATTCATTACTTTTGTTGCTGCTTTTAAAAGAACCTTTCAGCCCAGAATAAAATGTACAAAGATTTCCTCTTAGTTGATCAGATATGTGTGGTGTCTGTTTTTATAGTATTACACTGAAGCGACGAGCCTAATATTGCTAATAAGTAGGAAAGCTTATAGCCGCCAATTTAGCATTATCACTCCGCGCCAGCATCAGACTCAGGAAGGAGGCGTGGCTTAAAGTTTGTTAGTGATTCGACTGATAATACAGTACTGTGCAAAAGTCAGAGCCCCCCCTTTAGTTTATTCAGTTTTCAATCAAATGGCCATTCAGTGTTTATTGTTAATGATTTGGTGGTAAACAATAATGATGATGAAAATGTATTTAACAGAAAATCACACAAAAGTCTTCA
>JAOUQW010000009.1:20665662-20677262 GCA_028565825.1 Olivaichthys viedmensis | reverse complement strand
CATCTAAGGAAAAGTTTATACATGGACTATAGAACGTTATGTTTTAGTAAATAAGCTTGTCCTTAGATGACATTATTATTTGTGCTGAAAGATTCAATGTTTTCTGGGATTCTGTTTCCCTACGAGCCCAGTCGTTTTTCTCAGGAGGAACATCCACATCATTTCACTCACTGGTTCATAGGGTCTTAAAGACATCATTTCTTTAATGTTTTTTTAATTTTAAGTGGCATTTTATCTATAAAACTCCAAAATTTGAACTTACACATTTCTAAATAATTCCATGAAATAATAATACGATGATAAACTGTTATGTGATCATTGGGTGTGTTTTCACAAAACAGAACAAAAATCTGACTGAAGTCCATTTTTTGAAAAATACATTTCCGTAATATGCAAATTAGCACAAATGAAATGATGTGTTGCCTCATTTGCATATTTTCTTTTCTTTTTTTTATTGTGATACAAAACATCTGGTATTGATGTTTAACAGGTTAAGTTTTATTCTAATATGAGTAAAGGACAAACATAAGCCTGTTATGGTCTGGTACCTGACTTTCTATTTCTATGAGGCAGTGTTTCCCAAACGGGTTCTCTTTGCTCCATTTTTGTTCTCTCTCAGGCTCCCAAATACACCTGAACCAGGTTTGATTGGTGGTTTGTGTTACACGCATGTTAGCCTTTCAAACTGCACAATATTGTACCCAATAGCGAGGTGTTTGTCTGTTTGTTGGCGTATTTTTGTGCGTTTGAACAATAAAGCCATTAGCGGCATTTAAAACTGCATCAATTCTCTTAGACACACTGTGGTGCAGTTTTATAACGAAATCGGCTGGTAGGTTGTTCCAAGAATCTTGGAGAATGTGGAGAACTACGGTTCTTCTGCAGAACTTTGGCTCTCGCTTGCTTCTGTCTCTGCAGGTAAAATCCCAGAAAAACATTATGGCTTTATCTAAAAAGTGCTCTAGTACTGAATATCTTACTTGGAGGGGTACAGAGGACCGGTTTGGGAAATTTAGTGCCATAAGGTACGTTTTGGACAATTACCTTGAATAAATAAAGGTGCTTGTGCTGGTCCTCACCTTTTATCATCGTGAGAGTTTAAAGGTGAACCCATTTTTGGACCCAATGTCTGAGGCTTGAGTGAACCTCGAGGCAGTAAAGCTGGAAGCAAAACACACCAAGACAACGTTCCCCACACTGAGATGATGAATCTGCAATATTCTCTGCCTAACTGACATCATGTCACAATTTCAAATTGGTAGGAATTCACACAAGTCCACTCATTAAAAAAGTTACAAATGGTTAAAATGGTAGTTTTTCTTACAACTTATTCATAGGAAATTACACCAAAATTGCTCTCGTTAGAATTGCTATGAACCTTTATTATCCAAAGATCACCACTCATTACACTTCACTTACTCATTATTCATGACAATAAAGGTTAATCTCAGCACCATGGTAATTTGAGAAACCATGGAGATATTCCAAAACTCACAATTTTCTCTTCAATTCTTCGCATGTAGTTAATGTTCTTTACATGGCAAAATTGATCGTGCTCACACACACTTCCTGAAACTTTCATGTACTGAAAAGTCTCAAAGTTCAGTCTGATACCAGTCACGATATTCAGTCTTATGTTCTCTGGACTGTGATCTTAAAGGGAAAACAAAACAGAGTGGGTAAAATTCTAAATTAGCGTAAGATTTCCATTAATAAATATCCAGTAATGTTTTTTTTTAAATCACAGTTGAATTGTGCGATCAAGTAAAATAAATATGTTTTCCTGCCGTTCCTTTTATTACTCACACAATCTGTGTGTTCCATCCAGGTGATCTCGGGATGTTTATATTAGTTAATATTTAACCTCGGAGTTTATTAACTTCCACTCCACTCCATCACAATGCATGAGGAGAGAAAAATACCCCTCTGAGACGCACCTCATCCCCGAGTCTAGGAGATTACGTCACATTGTTAAGTATACTACAAGTTTATCCGAGTTCACTACAAGTATTCCTAATGAGAGAGGTACACAAATGTCAAGTACACTTACTAAGTATGCTTGTGGAGCAGTACACTTCTAACCTATTAGTTTACATTTAGATGTACTAGTAATAATACGGTTATGGTTCTGAAATGTATTTCTGAATATTTGGTCGGAAGATCATGAGCTTGAATCGCGGTGATGCCACGGCTTCCTCTCTCAGTTGTGGCGGCTTCTCGTATCTCGGAGGAAGCTCCTTTAACCTCCCAGACTGGTAGCCTTCGAGTAATGAGGGGAGAACTAGCTATATTTTAGAGTACTTAAAGAGTACTTAAAAATCAATAACTGTGTACTAGTTCTATACTTGCTTACATCAAGGCGTCACTAAAGGGGTTTAATACATTTTGGACCAAAAAGTAAACTTGTCAGTAAAAGATTTTGGAGTTTAAATTGTTCTAATTTGAATTTGGCATTAATTAGGATTTGGATCTCCTGTGGTCTCCTGTGTTATGGGTTATCATCTGTACTGCTTTTAGTCAATAAAAATAGGCACTGGTTTGATTTATATTAGTAAAGAATGATCAAAAGTCTCATTTGAAAAATATAATTTAACATTTTGTGTTGGACTTTGATACCTGATGAAATAAAAGCAATATTTGGAAGAGCATTCTGACTTTTAGACTCGACTGTATAAAACCCTTTTTTAAGGTTTTTGAAAGGAATTTTAAGTCATATTCATAAATATCACTGCTAACGCTAGTAAGCTAGCTGACATGAGCTAACCCGACAGGATTTCTGAGAGGATTTTTAAGTCACATTCATAAACGGTGCATTCCTACAGCAATTACACAAGTCACATCGATCACCAGTGTATATTGGAGATATAATTGTACATATGACTTCCAGAAAAGGTGGAAACATCACACAAACATGTGAAGGAATGTGAAGTATCTGTCAGGCCCCGTTTACACCTGGTATTAACATGTGCTCGAGTGATCGGATCACAAGTGGGTCAGCCGAGACGCATACCGTTTACACCTGATCGTCTGACCACTTGTGTTCGGATTTCGTGACTATTACATCACTTCCGCTGGAGGGTCAACGCGCGTCGCGCACATTTGCCAGTCTCTCGCTGCATCTGCTATGTCCTTGTTCATGTACCTGTACACACCGGTGTAACTTTGTTTTGAAATGATGACGGGGCAAAAAAAAGACGTTTTAATCGTCTGTATCAAACGCGTTTTACGGAAAACATGCACGCGCTTAACCAGCGTTTAAATCCACACCGGCTTTTCAAACCACTTCCAGAAATCACGGAATGATCGATGCTTTGGAAGTCTTTTAAAATTGAGTTGCTATAGTTTACATCACCTGCATGATGTCTTTACTGAGAACCTGTTAGAAGAAGAAAAAACGCACACAAAGTTTGCACACCCTCAGACTAAGAGGAACCCAAAGAAATTGTATTTATAGCAACAAAACATTTAGTGTGTTCGGTTTCACAGATATTCCATCATTATCATAAATAACACAAATAATTAAATAAAGCATATTAAGATATTAATAGTGTAAAAATCAAAATGTTATCAGTTCAAAGGTTTGCATCCCCCTTTCTGAATGTGATATAAATATTATATAATGACTTGTATGTCCACCTTTTTGCCTTTATAACCTCTTTAATATCCTCCGAACAGCTTTTGAATCCTCTCAGGTGTGATGTTGCTGTTTATTAGTTTCTGTGTATGAATATTAAAAGTCATTAAATTCAACAGAGTTTAAAACTAATCAAGAATTTGTTAATTTAAGTTATATTTTCATTTGAGTTGCACAACTTCGTTTTAAACACGGTTCTAAAGACTACAACTGCACCCCTAACTGCATCAAAATACAAGAGACAATCAGTGAAGAATAAGACAATTTCAAACCTAAGTGCATACATCATACAATAAAAAAACAAAAACAAGAAGTAATCCAAACTCAATGAAAGGTAAGTGCAGAGAAAATAAGGTGTTAACCTTGATACTGTGTGAAGAGGAAAGTGTTTAGAGCTTTGTGAAAGGAATAGAGACATGGAGCTGTTGGGAGTGGAGGGGGAAGCTCGTTCCACCACTGAGGAGCCAGGATGCTGAAGCAGAGAGATCTTGTGCTGCAGCATGTTTACACCTCAGAGAAGAACATGTCAGGAGCCCTGAAGGTGAAGACCTGAGTTGGCGTGCAGGTGTGTAGTTTTGAATCAGGGTGAGTAGATAATGTGGTGCTGAGAACATTGACACCTGGAATGCAAAGACAAGAGTTTTGACTTTGATTCTTGCTGCGACAGGAAGCCAGTGGAGTGACCGCAATAGAGAGGTCACATGAGAAAACTTTGGAAGGTTATGAACCAGGCGAGCAGCAGCATTCTGAATGATCTGTAGAGGAGATATCGCACATGAAGGAAGACCAGCAAGAAGAGAGTTGCAGTAGTCAAGTCTAGAAATCACTAGAGCTTGTATAAGAAGTTGCGCAAATTCTATAGTGAGAGGGATTTTTTTTTGTGAACAGCATCGTGTGCGTTGAAGTTCCAGAGTCTGGCCTACACTTGACCTGACACCCCCTTCCTCAATGTGGTGATGCAGCTCGAGTTCCCTGTTTATGATGTTCTCGGAGCTCAGCTGTAAAACATGGTCTTTTGTGTCCACATGAGTATTTTAGGATCAGGAATGTTCAAGTTAGTTTTATGGACATAAAGTAATTAGTCGTGTCCTTATGTGCATTTTACGATTGGAAAAGTTGAAGTGATGTTCATGCCAATAGGAAAACCCTACTTGTATGATTTCATCTGATAAGATGTCGGTTAGAGTCACATGGTTATGACCTGCCAAGGCCTTTTCCTTTTGCTTGTGCAATGATTTGTCGCGGGAAGGAAGTAAATTTCTTCCTGCCATGTACTTAAACGTGAATATTGAGGGACCGAGGGGAGGGGGGGAAGTGTGGGTGTGTGTGTGTGTGCAGATTGCTGATCTCAGCGCAGACGATGGTGTATGTTTAGAATAGAACAGCTTGTCCATGTGATGCTGAATGCTTTAATGTCTGGAACACACGTCGTACCAGGTATAAAACCTTTGTTCCGTTTGCTCGTGTCAGATGAGGCATATTTTGTGACTTTGAATACTTTGGTTTGTAACTCTGTATCTCCAGACTTTGCATTAAAAGAATAACTATTTTCAGGGAGTTATCATCAATAATTTTTCCCTCATGTAGTCAGAAAAGGTCATGTTCTTCTGATGTTATGAAGAAGGAATCTGCAGGATCTGGTGGTTGATGTGATGTGATCAGAGAAGTTAATCCACTCATCTAAAATTACACCAAGACTCTTAGCCGTGTGTGTTAAATGGACTGTGAGGTTGTGATGGTGATAGTCAGGTCCAACAGAGGGGAGTTCTTTGCTGGTAGGTAGATAAGTTCAGTTCAGTTTCAGATGATGGGTTGTCATCCAGGAGGAGATGTCA
The DNA here is from genome assembly GCA_028565825.1 of Olivaichthys viedmensis. Lineage (NCBI taxonomy): Eukaryota > Metazoa > Chordata > Actinopteri > Siluriformes > Diplomystidae > Olivaichthys > Olivaichthys viedmensis. The sequence goes on along the minus strand of JAOUQW010000009.1, from coordinate 20,671,793 downwards.
GAAAGGCAGTCCAATATCTTCTGAGAAACTTGGGAGGTGGACGGAGGGAAAGAGATGTAAAGTTGTGTGTTGTCGGCATAACAGTGATAGGAGAAGCCATGAGACCGTATCACTGATCCCAGAGATTTAGTATAGAAAGAGAACAAAAGTGGACCAAGAACTGAGCCCTGGGTGACTCCGGTGATGAGACACCAACAGACTTGCTGATATATTTTCTGACACTGTATGACACACTGTTATCTATAAACATGGACAAAAGGATGGCACAGAGATAAAGCCAGTCGCTGAAGCAGAATCATTTTCTTCTTCAACTCGTAGTTTAGTCTCACACTCAGACTCAGGAAGGGGACGTGGCCTAAAGTCTGAAGCTGGAATTGTGCATTAGAAGTGATTCAGATGATGATATAGATCCAGTTTGATTTGCTATTTTGTGAAACTGTATGTATAAATGGTGTCTTATGGAGGCGAGTGTGTAATGATGGACATGCAGTCTGAATTACGATGCTAAACTGGTGGCCATACAATTCCATTACTTGTTAGCTGCAAAACTAAAGAAGACACACCAAACATGTCCTGGGTGATCTACATTTGCGCATGTGCATGCCATTTGATCAAATAATGCTCGCTGTCAATTTAATTAATGATTAGGTATTTAAAGGTGTCAAAGTGCTTTTATTTGAAAACATCTGAAATATGAATTGTACAAGTTTTTATTTCATCTTTGTTTCAGACGCAATTATGCAATTTATGGTCACCGCTCACCAAAAACCTTTACAATAACCAACTTTATTATTTATTAAATATCTAATTCTGATTTATAACTATCCTGATTTGGTTCTAACACAGAGTTCAGGTTTTAATCATCCTGACTTTCGTACAGTGATTATAATCAGACGTACAGGCCGAAGGCACGAGGGACGCTTTACTCAGACGCCTGATGCGCCATGGCTTTTCTTATTAATTTATGGGAGCCGAATAGCCTCCGTGTTCCACGAGGTTCTCCGCTGAGTGACAGTGCCCTCGGGATAATTCAGGAGTAGCTTCACTTCACTCGAGCTGAAGTACTATCTCTGAGTCTGACGGTGATTCTGACAACAACATTCCTCCTCTTCTCCTGTCCCTCGAGCCCAAAGTGGAGCTACAAATCACCGCCTAATGTTGTAGCAACCAGGGGCTTGTTGTGCACGACAAACGCCTCAACGTTTGGAACAAGGTTTCTTTTTTTCCCCCTCCCATCTTGTCAATCATCACTTTTATTTTATTTGTTTTTAAGATTTGAAAAAAAGGGGGGCGAGATGTCATCAGTGACTGAAGGATCAAAAGCTGGCATTAAAGGCTTCAGTGATACGCGGCTGAAGGTCGACGCCCGTCGGATTGAACCATTACTACTGTTTGAAGAGGGTCCGATGACAGTGGGGTTCCACCTTCACCTCAACTATGCAAATAAAGTATTGCTGAAACCCTCCGGAGAAAATGTTACGAATAGAAAATGTCACTGAGCAACATGTAAAAATAAATAAATAGATAAATACTGCGTTAAATATTTTAACAAAATACCTCAATAACTTGATGTTTAGGACCGAAAATGAACAAACAATATACAGCACTGTGCAAAAGTCTTAGGAACATATAAATAAGTTCTGTTAAAAGTGAACAATCAGACATGCTGGGGACAAAAACAACCTTTCCATAACAGTACAATAATAACGGTATCATTTCCGATAATAAAAGCAGAAAGGGAAGTTTAACACGGTGTAATGCACTCGATTTCAGACTCTTTATTTAAACACTAATCTGTGGCCTGTAAATCCTCACACACAAACCCTGCAGAACCGCAGAACCGCCCTGATTTTTTTTTAAAGCATCAATTACAAACACTTTTCCAGGATTAAAAAAAATCTTTTACTATTGTCTTTCCACATGAGCGGCTTTGACTGACACGGCGCCGCTGAACTAAGACACGCCCACTGCACGGAAGCGTAATCCGTATAAATAACTCCGAGTGGTAAAACGTTGAACGTTGCCACATCAATTTAGGGTGGGTATAAAAACGGACAGCGTTTTTAGCGTGTCTTATTTTTGGCTCTTACACACAACGGCTGAGCCAAGAAAGAGAAAACCAGAGCAGACAAACATGCTATAATTTATGTCCTGAAAATTGAAGAGATGCCTGTCGAAAATAATAACTCGAACCCAAAAAATAGGTACAAATCCTTCTCCTTTTTTAAAAATAAAATGTCTCTGGTCAATTTCTGAAGAGACAATTGGCTTCTTCCTTAAGCAAGACACCAGATGCTAAAAAAAAAAAAAGAAGAAAAAAGAGCGAGTTGCCGTTATTAGCAGGAATTTGTTTGCTTTTGTGACTGAACGCAGAGCTGAAAATGGACTCGGCCTTAAAAACTCAAAGCAAACATGAAGATCAGGGGGTGGGACGAGATTCAGCACCAAGAAACCCAACTTATTTCTATTTTAAACTTGACTATTCACTTTTTTTTTCTTTTTTTTTAAATAACATGATGGAAAACAGTGAAAACACACTTTGAGCTGTTGAAAATGTAAGATTGATGGATGTGGCGTAAGAGAACCACCCGTGTAGAGCTAAGAACCATAAAAACGGCACTTTCAAAAACAGCAGCGTTCGCTTTTTCGGGTTGTTTTATTCTCCAGCGCTCTTTTCATCCCTGTGCGTGTTAGATTGCTCGATAAGCAAAAAGATATCACAGATTGAATTTAAATTCGTTTTTTGGAGCTCCAATCGTTTTCCCTTCACCTTCACTTGCTTGGGGTTTTGACTTTATATTATTTTTTTTGTGGTATTTTCTCAGACATTGCCAAACGCACGGGTAAACGTGCCTCATCCAAACGGCCCACCATCTCCTCTGGTGCGGCGGGGTGGAGGACGAGGAGACGACGTCCAACCCAAACACGAGCACACGACCGACCCGAATTCCTCCTGCTGTAATTTCATTCTCCTAAATAATAAAATAAATGCAGAAATATTGCCGGATCTCTCAGCGGCGAGCGGAGTATTGGACGAGGCTCCGTTTTGTTCTGGAACAATCTGATTCACGCTTTGACCACAAGAACCTTCTGGAAAAAAAAAAAAAAAAACACCCTAAATGATAGGACTTTAAACATACCGTACGTCAGTCAACATAAAGACATGGAACACTACCATTTTGTATTTATATTAAAACATTTTTTGAATATTAAAAATCGCTCCACTTTTGCCACATGAATGCGAGGAATGTCAACAAAACGTTGGCGTAAAGTTAAAGTCCTTAATGAAGTTAGGAGAAAAGGAATAAAAGGGAAGTGTGCAGCAGATTTGCATTACATTTTATTTGAGGTGAACTATAAACCACTGACCTTAGAGACATGATGCAAACAACACCACCACAAAAAAGCTGAGCATCTAAAATGGTAAAACGAGAGAAAACAAGATAATTATGTCCCTCAACACAAGATTGATAACATCCAACAATAAAAGCATTAAAATATTTTGTTTTTGTGTGTTGGGCACAAAGTAACCATGGCGATGACCCGCTCTCTCTATTGTTGATGCTGAATAACCGACATGAGCGCAGTCCAGTTAAAATCCCATTCACCAACTGTAACTCTGCGGTCGTGACTGAAATAAAAACCCTCTCATGTGGCCTACAAACCTACTGAAAAGTCTGTTTTACGTTCTAATCTTCTGGATCTTCTAGATTAGTAACTTCTTTTAAGTGTGAGGTCATAGCGTTTGCAATTTGAGACGCAGCTCATGACGACGGCGGAGGAAAGTTTTAAAGAGAAGCTAACAGAAGCTTGTCCGTGTGTGTAACATCTTCATGCTGCTGCACAGAGACAAACACGTGTCCCAGAAAATCGCTAAACATTTTACAGGTCACCATGGAAACCTGAGGGACAGGGATGTTTGGGCTCTGACCTGCCCCCTAGTGGATATCGCTTTTAATCCTGCAGATGTACAAAAGGTACGCAGGCGAGTGTGTGAACGATGTCGCTCACGTAGCTGCAGCCTAAGAGGCGGAGAGAGTGAAACAGATGCGCTTTCTCTCTCTCATTTCATCTTTTAATCTGTCTCACTGTCTTCATAGGTGTCTCACTCTCTTCCCTCGCAGTAAAATTAATCAGTCCTTTACTCCACTCCATCATTACGTCACTCCACACAATGACCACGGACCAATCAGAGCACCGCGATCCCTGTCCCATATGCTTGTGTAATACATAGAACCATTAAAGAACCTTTTCAGTGCGTGAACTCGTCGTTAAGGCAGAGGGGTTAGGATCCAACGACAGAGATGAGCTTGTTTTCTCTCTCCGGTTGTTTGCACACATAGAGCCTGTTTGTGTCCGCTAGAGGCGTTTTGACAGCTTGTCAATTAAATAAGCCACGCCCCCAAGTTCATGGTGACATCATGGCACGCGACTAACATCTCTAAGTCTAACGTCAACGCATAACCGGTAAAGGAACATTTTTACTTTAGTCTGGATTCAGACACGATCAAATTAATTGATAATAAAACTTTTAAATCGGTGCATCCGATTTAATTGATAAAGATTTTCTGTAGTTTCAATGGCAAAAAAAGACATGAAATAAAACTTTTTCCAATACTATTCCTTCAAGTCACATTCGTAAGTACGCTCAAATCCGAAAATCCAAAAATCTGAACATTTCTGACTCAGTTTGAACAGTCAAATCAGATTTCATGTGTTTTTTTCCCCCCCAATTATTCTGTGTGCGGAGCTTTTCAATGTCAGAAATTTGCAACAACAACAACAGCACGGATGAAAACCAGCATGAAGGCTGGTCGGGGCGGGGGCAGGGCCTGGGTCTGGAGCAACAAACAGCTCCGTCTCTTTTTTTATTAGTTTAAAAACTCATCAGTTTTTGTTGCTGTTGTCTGATAAACAGAGATCCACAAATTCCTCAGTCAAGTAAAAGTGGAAATCCTCGTCAAACAATACTTGAGTAAAAAATAAAGTGCAGCTTTCAATTCTTTACTCAAGTTAAAGTGCAAAAGTACAAACTCTTAAATTTACTTAAAGTATTAAAGTAAAAGTACAAGAGTCAGAAATGCAAAAAAAAAGTCTGTGCCTCAAATCACATTTTCTGATTTTGGTTACTGACGATAAATTAGTGCACCTTTCGTTTAGGAACCAAAGAACGTGAGGAAAATTGACTAAAGCTAAAACATTAATCTCTGAAATGTTCGCTGGCATTATAATAACTTTGGCGTTACACAAACTAGCCTGCATGCTAATAGGTAACTGATAGGTAGCGATGGGCATTAGGTCACTTGCATCTATGCGTTTTTTCTATTATTTTTTAGATTTGAGGGAGATTTCTTAAATGTCTAAAAGGGTTTTTGTTTTTTACAATTGTTTTAATCCTAACTTTCTGGTGTAAGACACTGTGATGGTTCGTGTACAAACAGCCTATCGAACATAAAATGTAGAAATGTACAAATAAATACATTAAAAGGATCCTTCGACCCATGTTCAGGTTTTTTTCACATCTATTAGTCTTTAGATTTGTTTAAATTGCTTAAAAACAAGTCACTTTATGACTTTAAAAACTAGATTATAGAGGAACTGATATGTTTTGAAATGTAGAAGAGTATAAAGTAGAGATAAAAAAAAAAAATCTAATTAAATGTCGTCGCTGTCCAATGAAAAGCATGCATCTCCAAAATTAAAATTTTTCAGGAACACGAAAAAACTTTGTCATATCATTAATCAGACACAATAAATGTGAAATTGACGGTGTGATTTATCAGCATTGGTCATTTAGATGTTAGCTGCTCGGGAGTAGATGGAGGTTTTTACCCACATTCTATATATGATCAAAAGTACAAAACACAAAAAGTGGAGATACATGTTTTTCACTGGACAGCGACGATATATAAAAATCCTATAAGCCAAATTATTCAATAATTTAAATTGGCTTTAAAACTGCATCAATTCTCTTAGACACACTGTCGTGCAGTTTTATACGAAAATCAGCTGGTAGGTTGTTCCAAGAATCTTGCAGAACCTGTCACAGTTCTTCGGTTCTCACTTGCTTCTGTCTCTGCAGGTAAAATCCCAGAACAGCCTTGATTCTGTTTTTATCTAAAAAGTGCTCT
>JAOUQW010000009.1:20641134-20653230 GCA_028565825.1 Olivaichthys viedmensis | reverse complement strand
TCTCCTCTGGCTTGTTCATTAGGGATCTAGATCTACATCCGGATTTCTGTAAAGCTGCTTTGTGACAATGTCTATTGATAAAAGCGCTATACAAATAAAACTGAATTGAATTGAATCTTTCATTAATAAATTTGGTGGGTGAATCAGTGTTTATGGTTTATTATACATGTTGTGAAATGTTTCTAAAATATTTAAAGGCTGTGTTTATTGTCTCATTGTTTTAGGTTGTGATTACGAGGGACGATCGCATGTTGTGTGTGTTGGAGAACGATGGGTCGGCCATAGTGCATCATGCAGATGGGACCAAAATTACCACCTCCTACCAGCAGAGGGAGACACTGAACCACCAGAGCTCAGGCAGGACAATGAACGTTAGAGAGACTGAATGTAGGGGCTCTGTGTCTCATTCCTGCTTTTATGTACCCTCTTAATTTCCCCTTAGGTAAGTTAAGGGCTAGCAGAAATGAGCTGATATATTTTACAAGGAAGCAAAATATTTAATAAATCCTTTCATTCCTATCACACCAACATAAGTAAGTAAGTAATCTTTATTTGTATCGCACTTTTCTAAACCTTAGTTAAAAAGTGCTTCACAATTCTTACAAAAAATAAGACACATAAAACAATAAAGTGCGATAAAATGTAAATAAAACACATTAAACAGGTACAGCTATGATAATAGAGAAAAAGCTAGTAAAAGCAAGATTAATTCTTAAATTAATTCTAAAATTCACTGGTAACCAGTGAAGCGAGGCGAGGATTGGAGTGATGTGCTCCCTGCGTTTAGTCTTCATAAGAAAAACATAGACAATAAAAATGTAGCGCAAAACCTGTGAACATTAGGCTACTTTATTATAATATCATACTTGTAGGTTGTAAGTGAGATTGTGTTTATTCCAGGTTGATCCAGAATGTTATTGTCAGTGATCATGTGCCTCCCTGTGATACTGTGCACACCTAGTATTATTTTCAGGTGTCTGTCTGCTGCCTTTTATCATCTTTACTTTGTTTGCCAGGGACGTGGCTATTATATAACCAACTGTCCCATCTGAAAAATCCACTCCCCAATACACACTCCTCCCCGTAATGTTGCTGAATCATTAGAGGAAGTGAACAAGGGCGTGTTGAGAACATTAATGAAACAGAGTGATCGTCTGATGGGAGGAGCTTTGTGACTGAATTATAAGCCAGTGTTTGTACAGTTCAGCATCTTTAATGGGAACAGAGGCATTAAAATGCATAAATCATTTAAATCATCTAAAATTTCTGTAACCTTTCGCTTATTAAAGCTGCAGTATGTAACTTTTTGTGGAGACCTCTCTAGTAGACATTTGTCACTACAGGCAACTTGTATAAGCTATAAATTCAAGCATTCAGGCATTCTAGCTTAGGCAAGTGTTTTGGGGGCGTGGCTTTGTAGGGAACACTGAAGGCTCACTGTATTTGTTTATCTTCAGCTAACTTCCACCAAAATCACTGACTACACCTTTAAGGATCAGCAACCTGAGAGTCAGTGGAGGAAACTAAGTCTGTTCAGCATAATCACAGTAAATGGAGGCTTCATCATCCATCAGTTTTGATATTTTGTCTTTTACCAGGCAGCAGTAGTGAGAGAAGAAGGGAGAAGATGGTGAAGGTGGAGAAGAGAGGATTCGCTACAGTGATGATGAAGTGTGAGGAGAGAAGCTGTGACGTTCTCTTTGGAGATGGAACGATCATCAGTGCTACTGCACATGGATCATACAGGGTGAAGAGATGATGGATGGATGAAGAGGTGGATGGATGAATGGACGGCTAGACTGATGAAGGGGTGAATGGAGGTTAATTGGATGGATGGATGGTTGGATGAGGTAAATGATGGATGGGTGGATTGATGAAGTAGTGAATAGATGGATAGACGATGGATGGATGGATGGATGAGGAGGTGAATAGATAGATGGATGAAGAGGTAAATAGGTGGATGGATTGATGAAGAGGTAGATGGTTCAATCAAATGATGATGAAATAGATGGATGGATGGATGAATGGATAAAGAGGTGGATGTATAAAGATGTGAGTATGTGCTGTTCCCACAGTAGTGTGACTCATTATAGAGCCTGATTACTGTGGGCAGGAAAGATCTAACGTGGAGCTCCTTAGCACAGCACAGGTGTATCAGTCTGTTACTGAAGGTGCTTCTCTGTTTAACCACAGTGTCCTGCATGGGATGGAGGTCATTGTCCATGATGGCGAGCAGTTTATTGAGTGTCCTCTGTTCTGCTGCAGCCTCCAGAGAGTCCAGTTTGACTCCCAAAACAGAGCCAACCTTTTTAATCAGTTTGTTGAGTTTCTTTGCAGCTCCTGTGTTGATGCTGTTGCCCCAACACACTACTGCATAGAAGATTGCACTGGCTACAGCCAACTGGTAGAATGTCCATAGGAGAGGCCTGCATACACCGAAGGACCTCAGTCTCCTCAAAAAATAGAGGCGGCTCTGTCCCTTCTTGTACACAGCTTCTGTATTGACATTCCAATCGAGTCTGTTGTCCAAGTGCAGGCCCAGGTAGCGGTAGGTCTTCACCACCTCAACGTCCACACCATCTACAGTGACAGGGGACACGGAGGGTCCGACCTTCGATCTTCTGAAGTCCACCACTATCTCTTTTGTTTTTTCTTGAGCTGCAGTCGATTCAGTTTGCTCCACTCAACAAAGTCTTTCACCAAGGTCCTGTATTCATTCTCCAGTCCGTTTCTGATACAATGGCTGTGTCATCTGAGAATTTCTGCAGATGACATGACTCAGAATTGTACCTGAAGTCAGAGAGAGGGTTGATTTATATCAGACTGGTTATACAGCAGGTTAAACAGTGAAGCGTTTCTTCTCCATGTGTTTCCTTTCTTATGCACAAATTTATAGTTCACATAAAACCTCTCTCTCTCTGTGTCTCTCTCTCTCTCTCTCTCTGTTCTGTAGGTGTGTCTCTCTAACGGAGGCTCTCTCTTCATCCGTGAAGACGGTGTGGCCGTGTACAGCTCTAATGCGTGTGGTACAGGACCTGAAGGACACCAGCCTGGTCAGTACATCATGAGCCACTCAGCAGATTTACTCTGTGAGCTCACTGACCCCGAGGGAAACCGCTATCAGGTGAGATCTCTTTTAATACACACACACACACACAAACACACTCCCCTAACCCTAACCTTAACCAAGTAAAAAAGCAGTTTTTCTAGTGAGGACCAGCCGAATGACCCCACTAGAGCCAAAAAGTCCCACGTTCCTGTTCCTATGGTCCTCACTAAGATAAAAAAAACAAGAACACACACACACACACATACACTGCTTTGTTAAAAAGAACACACATGCTATAAACAGAGGAATGTATTTTGGGGTGTGCAGGTGACGGCAGAGGGCGGAGTCTCCATCATTCGTTCTACAGACGCATACACACACCCAGAGACAGAGAGTGAGCTTCGACACAAAACCAGCTTTCAAACACACCCACCTCGGTAAGATCCCTGACTGAATAAGTTCCTTTCCCAGAAACGCAGTGTGTAACGTGTTAAGAGCTGCACTCTGAACTATAACACAGTACAGCAGGACTGACTGTGAGGATTTATACAAACATGTGCATGTCTGAGTGTAATAAAGGGAGCAGAACAGGTAGACATACTGTAAGGAGCTGTTAATCCAAACCTCGGGTCACAAAACAGGCAGTAGTCAAACACGAAGCAAACAGATACAGTATGCAAAGCACCAGGAACTAGCACTAAAGATAAGGAAACTACAGAACTGTGACAAGGAACTGGAAACAAGGAAACAAATAAAGAAACTAGTAAATGGAAACACTAGAACTGGACACTGGAACCAGAAACAATGTAGAACTGGACATTGGAATTTGGACATTAGGACTACACTGCAAAAATAATATCTTAGCGAGTTTGAAATGATCTTATTCTATTGATAATATTAATTTCACTTATTTCAAGCATGTGTTTATAAAAAAAGAAGCTAAATAACCTGCCATAAGAATAAGACAATTTCAAACTTGAAATTAGTTAAAAACAAATGAATGTCTAGAAATACACGTAATAATCTTATAATTATTTTATAATAAGAAATATTATATAAAGTCACCTATATATATAATATATTATTTTTGCAGTGTAGTCCTAATGTCCAAATTTTATTTGTTTTCCGGTCCCTAGCCCTAGTTACATTGTTTCTTGTGTTTGTGTATGTGTGTGTGTGTGTGTGTGTGTGTGTGTGTTACAGGTTGTTTGTGGTGTGTGATGATGGTTCTGCGCTGGAGTTCCTCAGTGCTCAAACTGTTGAGGAGATTCTGCAGGAGGAGAACACCGATCCCTCAGTCGCTGTAATCAGAGAACCAATACCACACACACAAGGTCAGAACACACACACACACACACACACACACACACACACAGAGAGACACACATGAGCTCAGAACACACTGGAAATCTAACACACCCACATCTCTCTTAGCATTCGGAGGCATATGCAGCAGGGTCTAAAAGTGTGTGTGTGTAAAGATTCTATAACAGTGTGTGTGTGTATGCGTGTGTGTGTGTGTATATACGCTCCTCGTGGGTTTATATATCAGCAGGATATTGTTTTAAAACACACTAAAAACAGAGTGTAGGTGTCCACGTGAACATGTGTTAATATTTACACACACCAATTAATGTCAAACTTTACTAATAAAACATTTACTAATGTAAAGTTTTAGGTTAATATTTATGTTTACAACATGAAGTTTACTAATGTAAAGTTTAGGTTAATATTTATGTTTACAACGTGAAGTTTACTTCTGTAAAGTAAATCGGCTTCACTCAATATATTAGGATATAATCATGTAAAGTTTGTTTATTTAGTGTTTACAAATGTAAAGTTCACGTTTAAATTAAAGTTAACTGGTGTAAAGTTTTTTTTAGGTTTGTATTGTTTACTAATACAAAGTTTATGGTTATTTTAATGTTTACTAATGTAAAGTTTGTTATTATATTATATCTTTTTTAATATATTAATGTTAACTTAAGGTAAAGTAACGTAAATAATGTGTCCTCCAGTTTTTACACACGTTTCTGGTGTTTCTCCAACAGAAACGTTTGCAGTCACAATCCTGAAACCTTTCTCTGACCCGAGCTCCTATTGGCTCTCACCCAAACACCTGGATGACATCATTCCTGCCAACTTCAAATCCAGAAAGTGGGACACATTCCCCGCCTCTGAGGTAAACAAATCGTGACCTCAGTGTTATAAGGTTCTATCTGCCATTTTGGTGGAAAATGAGTTAAGCACATAAACTTCATCACTGGGGGAAACTTTATTCTCGTGTGCCGTCAGTTTTTTAATTTTGCAAAGTTTTTGGTGTAATATTTGAAAAAAAAAAAAAAAGTCTGCCAGCCAATCGGTATCCAGGATGAATACACAACACAGGCAGCTGGGGTCAATAAATATCCAGGTTCTATTTACACGCTGACAGAAAAGAGCAGAGTGGAACATCAGTGTGGAGAACCAGAAGAGAGAGAAACTTTCAGCTGCAGATGTTTTGCTGCTCTTACGATGTGTAAACACTGAGACACATTATAAAGTCTTCAGCTTAAAAATGTCTTTCTCCACTGAGTTATTACCATTTATTACTAATTTATTAAGATTGAGGGCTTTATTCATGAGAGACAGACAGATAGAACCTTATAGAACCAAACAGTATTAGAGCTTACAGCTTACATAAGGTTCTGTGTTTGGTCAGTGTTCAAAAATCCCCTTTATAATCTCAGAATTCTGATAATATAAATTTACAGTAATCTTAAAGTGTCAGCTTTGTTGAGCTGTAAATGTAGATTTCAGTATTTTAGAGTTTTGCTAGCTAGAATGTCAAAAACTTTGAAGCCCCAGATCTCAGAACCGCTCTTCACCCAGATAGAACCTTATAACGCTAAAGTCACGAGCTGCGCATCATCAGCATAGCAGTGGAAGTTAATATCATGTTTATGAATAACTGCACCCAGACGTAGCATATATAAGGAAAAAAGCAGGGGTCCTAATACAGAGCCTTAGTGGAACGCCAAACTTGCTTTAAGATTCCTTAAACGAACATTATTTACAGTGTTAGTTAAGATTGAACTCTAATACACTATTAGTAAAGTCATTAACACTTGTATTTATTAATGTTTTTTTTTATTGAAGTCAAATAATAAAGATCTGCATTTTACAATGTTTATTCCATCCATAAGTAAAAAATAAGTCTCCAATAAGAACTAATGCTTTAATTAATATGTTTGTGTTAATGTGGTTAATTGGCAAAAATTCATAAGTTTGGCTGAATGATGGCGTTTAATATTTACACCCATTGACCCGAGTTCAGCTGCTGTAATTAAAATTATGCTAATTCAAGTCATGGATGAAATAACTAAATACACCTGCATTAGCTAATGTTTAACATTTAAACAAACATCAATTAGCACATGTTTACTGGTGTAATGACTTTACTGATGGGGTATTAATGCTGACGTTTGTGATTTGTGAATGTTTACTAATGCAGTAAATAATGTGAGTGAAGTGAATTTTAAAGTAAAGGGTTTACACACGTCACTGTTTATTGTTTCATGGATTTTTTATACTCCTTTCCCCCCTAATTATGATTTTGCTTTATAACCACAAACTGTAGTACTGTCCCACTATTGAAAAACAACACCTTCACCCTCATCAAGAAATCCAGATTCATTGAATATGCAAAACAGAGACCCCACCCAAAACCATACAGCCCCGCCCCTTTGCCCTGGTAAACTGCATTTTCATATTGGAACCTGATTGGGTCGTATATTTAATGATGCATTAGCATTCAGTCACGTGTTCACTCCTAACCAATATTTTCCATTATTTCTTAAAAGAATGCATCAGAAGAAAAATTACACTAAAGTCTGTGCACGCAAATTAATTCCTCCGAAAGGATTTAATCATAAAAAACACATTTTATAGCCTAAAGTTTAGGGGAACTTAAAATATATATATATATAAAAATATATAAAAGGTCATTATTTGCATTCACTCGGTTTACTTGCGCTGATCTGTGGGAAGACAAGCATTTTTTTTTTTTCATGCCGAAAAACAAAAACCTAATATTCATATCAAATATATATTCATTTGCTTTCATCCAAAGTAACTTGAGAGATTTAGAGAAGATAATGACTGTCCGATCACCAGCTCAGAGCCTAAACCACATCAATCGCTTATTCTCTAACAAGTTATCAGTAAACAGAAATGATAACCGTCCTAAACACGTCATAAATCATCAGTTTTAAGTGTACTCATAAATGACCGGAGGTGGTGACAGAAACGGACGCCAGGCCTGTAGATTTACACAACGGTTTATTTAAGACATCAGATCATCTTCACATGCTCTGTCCATGTCAACATGACGGGAGTCTTAAAAACCCAAAAACAGTCACTGTGAATACACCATCGTCACGTGCTGAGAATCCGACTGCTCAAAAAAAAGGGGGACATTGTAAAGGAATAGTGAGACGGCTCGCTCGCTCGCTTGGGGCAATTTTATTACACGTCCTTTGAAAGTGCCTCAGAGTTTGACCTGTAGGTGGTACGGTGTCAGAGTGTGGCTCGGTTGATCTTTGGAGCAGGAGGTTTATTGGGTCATCTGGGCCTCCATAGCCTGTGCCGTCCACTCCGGAGCTGCCTGACTGATCTTCTCCAGCAGGTTGTTGACCTGGAAGCAGAGCGACTGGATCTGTTTGTCCCAGGTGGGCAGCGGCTCTCGAGCTGACGGGAGAGAAAATAAAAGGACAGGATTCGGTGACACCGGAGAAGCTCGAGTGACTCTCACAGCAGTGGTGCGGGTTAGAGAACTTCAGACTTACTCTCAAAGTGGACGATGCTGTCTATCTGGTCAATGAAGCCGTTCATACGACCCTCTGTGATCATCTGCGAGGCGATTTTTTCCGCCTGCACACCAATGCACAAGAGTTTCATTTGCAGCGTTTACTTCTGATTACAGAGATCAGAATTTACATCATATTTACATATTTAAAGGCTAAAAATCATGCCGTTTCTTATGATTTATTTATATTTTACAATTACTGCTCATATCACGTCCCTACTTGATTATTATTATTACTATTATTATTTTTATTTTATTGTCCTTTTTATAAAGGTTATAGATCAAATAAAATAAAGATTATTATTATTATTAATAATATTATGTGAATGTTTAAGATTCCATGTTCTACTTTTAGTCGTCAAACGCAAGTCTATTGAAACACAAACGTTTCCTAAACCTTTTGGTTAAATGACTCGTGTCACTTGAAGGAAAAGAGCGCTGATCAAATGCAGGTCATTTATGGCATAATTCATTTTTACATATTTTTTTTTTTTTTAAGTTATGCATATTTGTTCTACTCATAAAAGTGATATTACATGTAATTAGTTAACCATTTCCAACATGCACTCATTGGAGTCACGCTGCTTCTGTGGATGAAGCTCAAGGGTGCCAATACTTAATGCTTAGTAAAATTAGAGCGAAAGTCGAGTGCAAACTATAATTACAGGCGTTGAAAAACTTTTCAAGATACAATATGAATGTAAAATAATGAGTGTAGACACGAGTGTAAATTTACATTTACTTTATTCTGTTTATAAAGTAAATGTATAGAAAACCTTTTCACAGGCTCTTTAAATGCTATTGGCATCAAAAATCAAATATAAAATCTACTTCACTGCGAAACTTTGAGAAAGGTTGTTTATTTTGAGATACTAAGGCATATTTTCGATAAACTCTCATTGTTAGACCCTCATTAATATTCATTATACACTCATTAATATCCTTATACACTCATTAATATTCAGAATATTAATTATACCCTCATTAATATTCCTTATACACATTAATATTCAGGATATTCATTATACACGCATTGATATTCATTATACACTCATTAATATTCAGTATACAATCGAGTAATCGAAATCTTAAGTAATTAAAATGCATTAAAGTGCACTTTTTAAAGGAATCTGACAGCCCTAGTTCTGATACTAATTTAGTATAGCTGATTCAGAAGTGATGAAGGTTTTAAGGAATATTAAAGTCATTAAAGTATAAAAGGTGAGTTTGGATTTCAGATTTGTCTTTAAATGTCTTACCTTTGCAGGTGGGATCTCCAGAAGTGCACCTAACTCTTCAAATGTGATGTTGTTGTAGAGTTTGCTAGCAGAGAGAAGGTTGTGTTCAATGACGGCTCGATCCAGGATGCTCGACCCTGAGGTGAAGATGCAAACTGTGAGAAAGGGTTCAATCAAAAATCAATTTCCTTTTTAAACACAAACCAATTTAAACAATGCTTAATATACAACAGTCACAAAACCTCACACACAAAACTCATCACGCCTTTATCTCCTCTCATCACAACTCATAGACCAGAAACAAGAATACTGCTCGGATCCATATACGCACATCACTGCATCTTTTTATTATAGGATTTTATAGTGTTATCATCTTTGGATGTTAAATAAAGCTATACATTTCTAGATAACTGATAAAACGTCATGTCTTGGAAGACATGTAACGTTTCTGTAACTCAATTTTTCTCGTGTACACCAGCGTTAAAAAGTTATTAAAAAAAAGTTAATTATCTATGTAGAGTCATTTCTCCTTTATCATTTATCACTTTTTAAATGACTCAAAAAATCCTTTAAACACCAAACAGAACATGTAAAAAGAGTTTCAGGTGTGAGGTTTATATTAGATATATTACATTACTACACTGTAGAAGAGTTTAGTGAATAGAATAATCACTCTTCATTAAATATGACCACACGTGACTCCACACTTTCTAGTGAATAACATAAGAGGATTTTTGACATTTATGGCGTGTACTGTACACCGCTAGTCAAAAGTTTTAGCACACCAGAGCCCGTATTCACTAAATATCTTATCTTACCGCTAAGAGTTACTCCTTTAAACTTGTTCATAAAACTGCTAAGAGGAACTTTTACTAAGAAATGCTTAAGCTAAGAGGAAGGGCAGAGTCGATCCTGTTGCTACGGTTGATGGATGTTTAATAAATGAATATCGACAGTGATTAGCTGATAGCGGTCTACGGTAAACTCATAAATTAAATCCTAATTCACTGTTATATTGTGTTAAATTTATTTTATTTTTATTTTTTATTTTATTTTGATAAAGTTTTGCTAATTTTATTACATGAAAACAAAAATCTAATTGCTCATGTTTGGCTAACATCATATATTAATGAGAGGATTTTAATTTAATTTATATTTAGCTAGATAATCAATTTACACAGCCCTCTTATTAGGGGTGTAACGATACACCCTGTTCACGATTCAATTCACGATATTGGGTTCACGAATCGATATTGTCACGATATTCAATATTTTTTTGAAAAAAATTTGAATAAAGAAAAATTACTGAAAAAATACCTTTTTTATTTCTGAAGCATAAACAATGTGCATTTTTGTCTGTATTTATTTGTAAACTAAAAATAATATTTAGTAATCCAAGAAGACACCAGGACCAGAGGTTTATAATTCCTATTTAAAGCACTTGAATAGCAGCTTCAGCGTACTGAGACTGGAACCTATAGACAGGTTAGAGAGTAAATAAAAACATTTCCACATCGTGTTGGTAATATATAATAATATATAATATATTTATATTTTCTTAAAGTCGAGGTGTTAAAGTTTATTACAGGCAGAAAAACCCGATTTCTCTGGGATTTAAAAGACGACGGCGTGTCTCACACTCGCCTTCACCTGTTTCTAATAACCACGCTAAGGTTAGGAGGGTCACATGACGTGCTGGTGTGGGTTACGCTGCTCGTGACCTCTGGTGGTCAAACAGTGAAACTGCAGTAGATAATAATTAATTAATAGAATACACCTGATATCACAGATCTCCACGATGCACATGGTCACATTTTCGCATCGCAATGTATCGTGTCTCAATGCATTGTTACACCCTTACCTCTTACGCATTATTATATTCACATATTAACTCGATTGCACTGTTAAACCTTAGGAACAAAAACTTTACTAACACACTTCATGGTGCTTTTTTTCTTTCATCTCTCACCCGTCTGCAGTGCTGGTTTTGGGTGTTTCTATTCCTTTCCGTTACAATTTACTATTTAAAAATGTAATGTCCACTTGTGTTTTTCTTTTTAGATTGTTTCCAATAAAATAAAAAGTCAGAAACATTTCTCACCTACTTGCATAGATTTTCTCATTTTAGCGTATTTAAAATGTTTATATAAAACGTTCGACAGACAGATGAACAAATTAATAGGTAACAAATTTGACCCAAACACCCAAATTTATATAATTAGAATCAGCATCCAAGAGAAGTTAATAATTTAAACGTCACATTTGAGTTTTTTAAAGGTATTAAATAAAAATTTATTATTATTAATAATAATAATAATGTTTCTGAATATATTGTCTGTGTTTCTCAGCGATGTGTGAGGTGCACAGCTCCATGGGGAAGACTGTAAAGCTGTTCTGTTCTGGTGACTGGGATCCCAAGCGTGTGCCCAAGGGAACGGAGTGTTTAGAGCCACTCCTGGAGGCCACGCCCACACACAAGCCCAGCCAACCACAGCGTGGCTTCACCGGTACGTCAGCCAATTACATGCAGGCAGCTTGTTAGGGCTTGTAAAAGCCCCATGTGTACTAAATGATGCTATTTTTCCCCTTTAGATTCTCTCTTCTATATTTACACATCTGGAACTACAGGAATGCCGAAAGCTGCGATTGTAGTCCACAGCAGGTAAAGAGAGAGAGGGAAACTTCTTGACTCGTCTTTTCTCTTCTTCTCTTTTCTCTCCTTCTCTTTTCTCTTCTATTCTTTTCTCCTCATTTCTCTTCTTCCCTTTTCTCTTCTATTCTATTCTCCTCTTTTCTCTTCTTCTCTTTTCTCTTCTTCTCTTTTCTCTTCTATTCCATTCTCCTCTTTTCTCTCCTTCTCTTTTCTCTTCTATTCTTTTCTCCTCATTTCTCTCCTTCTCTTTTCTCTTCTATTCTTTTCTCCTCATTTCTCTTCTTCCCTTTTCTCTTCTATTCTATTCTCC
>JAOUQW010000009.1:20425255-20437778 GCA_028565825.1 Olivaichthys viedmensis | reverse complement strand
TGTGTGTGTGTGTGTATTTCAAATAGAGACGCTTTTTTTTTTTAAAGAAAGAAAGAAAGAAAAAACCTCCGTACTAAATAGTATGCCAAAATAATAGCGTAGGCTACGCCACCTGTTATTTAGTATGCGATTATACAGTAAGCATTAATACCTATAATTGTGGACGGTAAAATAATATAGCATATATACATACAGACACATGTACAGGCTATACGAAGTGGTCAATAGCTATATATATATATATATATATGAATTAAGCCTCATGAGCTTGTTAAAATCAGGTTTCATTTAAGTCACATAAGGCCTAGCAGGTGCATGTAGACGGCAAACGTGACAAATAGCCTCATTTCATTATAATATGAAAATATCATTGTGAAACGTGATGATGTGGGCCCATGAATGCATTAAACACGAGGAAAGACTGCACAGCCAACAGAAAATGTGTAACATGGACGAAACGAAAGTGGGTTTCTGCCCATAATTAAGATGGGCGTCTGGTCAAATGAGCGTGTGTGGCTTGGATTTCGTTGCTCTGATATTGCCGTTACAAGGTCAAGCGAATAAAGCCGATTATTTCCTCATGCTTGTGATGTTACGCGCAGTTATGGCCTGGTCTCGGCAGGTTCTTCACAGCCCAACGGAAGATGTACCTAAACAAAAATCTCATCTCGCATTAAGTGCACGACATCTAAAACACCGTGTATAACACACAAGTATTACTCACGATGACGGTGCGTGGCTTTAAAACAGCGCGCGGACATGGGCTAATATTGGTCCAGGGCCTTGCTGCTCACAGGAGTGGACGCCATGACACCGTCGACAAGCGAGAAGAAAACTCGCCTCACACCTCATATTTAATCTAATCTCACGCTGAAAATATCATTTCGTTTGAATTAAACTGTACTCCGAGAGCAGACACTGACCTTCGGCCTGCTATTATAGCATAGCATACAAGATCGGCTTGGCCTCCAATGTGATCGTTGCAGATTGGCGCCATGTTCATGACGCGCGCGGGCTTTTGGCCTCACTTTCCCGCCTTTACACAGTGCTCACGCTCAAACGTGAATATCTTGACCCCGACTTTTACGACTGTAAGACCTTGTAAGTGAAGGACTAATAATGGCCGACGTTTGCCGAGGAGAAGTAGGTTGAGAAGCATTGAGGGCTAATTATAGTTTCGCTTTCTCGCTGAGGAAACGTCTAATGTCCTATATAGAGTAGCCTATATATTACATATTAGGTATGTGGTTAGGCCTACTAAAAGTCCAATCAGAATATATCTAGGCCTAATAGTCTCACACTGATTTATTACCCTGGATTAAAAGGACTCGTTCAGTTCATTATTAAATGAAGACAATACCGAGCTTACACCTTCTATAAACAAGAATAACACCTTATCATTTGTCCCAGCTGCAATAGGCCTCATAAATAGCACATCCATTGGGGTGCAGCCTACAAAATCCATACAATCATTAACAAACAGACCTGTACTATTCTAACATATGTTTACTATCAATTTGGAAACTTCTCGTACCCAGTGGATAGGACCACAAAAAGCCCTGACATTATGTTTTTTATGTGAATTTTGCATACGTAGTTTTGGCCATTGTAAGGCTATAAATGTAGCCTATAAATCAGGGGTTCTCAAACTTTTTGCAGAACCATACTAGTCTTAAAAAAAACAAACAAAAAAACCCCAAGACCTTCTTTATGATCGCAGCACAAATATATTTTATGAACTATTAAAATATTAGGCATACGTGTAGGCTACCATCATGTTTAGAGCTTTTTATTCCTGAACCTCCCATCCAAACCAGTTACATCATGTTAAAATGTCAATTCTAAGCATTTTGTATCACATTAACAGCACTTTTTTTCTTTCTACTTTTATTTAAATAGCTGTTAGATTTAAGTTGCTATTATTTGTACTTTAAAAAATAAATTAAATAAATTAAAGATATTGAGGTTTGGTTTAAACCCATTCAATTCAAGTGACCAGTCAATTAACAACTCTAACAACTTTGATAGTGGTTGATCATGAGCTCAACCACTGTAAGTAAAAAATAAAAATAAATATATATATATAT
Organism: Olivaichthys viedmensis; assembly: GCA_028565825.1. NCBI lineage: Eukaryota > Metazoa > Chordata > Actinopteri > Siluriformes > Diplomystidae > Olivaichthys > Olivaichthys viedmensis. Next base: position 20,435,691 of record JAOUQW010000009.1, on the reverse strand, counting down.
ATATATAAATCACAGACCCTTGGCTTTGCTTCACGGACTCACAGACTTTGAGAACCTGTAGTACAGCAGGTGTGTATGTTCCGGTTGTATTCGTGTTTGATGCTATAAGCTCTATAACCAGGTCTTCTACAACTTTCAGCTTGCCTGCATATACCAGAATGTTTAAGCCATGTAAGCTCGGCTGTGTGGATTTGATGGGTCTTAAAGGTACACCTGTATTCTCTCACATGACGGTTTTCCCCTCATGGGTCACCTTAAACAATCCACTTACAGCCAAAGGAACAGGACGTGAGAACCCAAAACTGTAGGCTAGAAAATGCAACGTCAGGAGCACAAGAGACTTAAACTAGAGCAGAACTAATTTCACATATATGCGACAGGGTGACATGTGGTCCAGCTGAACGATGGCTAAAAGAGTTAGTGATAAAATAGTTATTTTCTGCAGAGATCAATTTCACCGATATCCCTCGTCCTCGAAATAGCCAGCGGTTGACAATTCACATTATTGCTGTCTCACTTGAATAGCCAATAGCAGGTTCATTTGACCATCCAATAAATGTTCAGGCCCAAAGCAAACTGCTAAAATGAAAAATTTTAAATACATTTTTTTCTTCTTCTACCAAAACATTACTTTTAAAGCCGTAACAGGAACTGCCTTTAATGATCGGCCGCCATTTTAACTCCTGACCTCCCTGACAGGCCACACCACAAGAGAATAATGTTTACTCCCTTCATCCGCATGCGCGCACACACACACACACACAGGGGTATTTTTTTTTCACCCTCCAGCTCATTAGCATTTGTATTATAGTTAGGCTACACTATTATCATACAGTTTTCCGTTGCAAATCGACTCTTCAGTGGATCCCGCGGGTTCGCCCCTAATGAATATTCCAGGGGACCCCGGGATCAGGAAATGGGCTTTAAAGAGGTACCAAAATCAATCCGCAACAAAAAAGACCATGCACTGTTTACTGCTATTGTTTCTGTAGGATGTGCAGATGTAAATCTGGCCTGCCACGCTCCAAAGCAAAAAAAAAAAAAAAAGATTTAAATGCACGGCTACAAAATCCAAAGGATGGGTGAGAACAGGGTTGCCAGATTGAAGTGAGTGATTGATCGTGTTTCCAATGCGGATAATTCACTATAAACCACCTCACACGGTAACTAAATTATATCTAAAATAAAATATAAAAAATTTGGAACCGCCTCCCTTTAATAAAATGTATGTTTTATTAAATATAACCTTTGTAAATCAAATTACTTTTACAAAAAATATTAATATTTTTATTATTGTTGTGGTTATTAGACACCAAAATATTAGAATTACATTTGAACTTAAAGTGCAAAAAAAAAAAAAATCCTGTAGGTTTTAACAAAAACACCTGAAATTATATCCTCCAGGTGAAGACACTTTTAAAAGCCAGCGTAATTAAAAAAGCTCGATCTGGCAACACTGCGTGCGAAAGCTATACTATTAAGCAGCCTAAAGCTGGAAATACACATCATCATCTCCTAAAAAAGAGAACAGGAGATAAAATGTCAAGACAACCTCGACAATCCAAGCCACAAATCGAAGCCACACGACAGGAAGATGAACTGTATTACACTTAAGTCCTTTACGTTTGACTTTTTCATAAACGCCAAAATCAATGAGGCATGTCAAGCCTGTAGTTGTTTTTTTTAGCCAAAAAATGTCCTATTTATGTATCAGTAAAACATAATTATATTTATATATAAATATATTTTTAAAAAAATCATATTTATTTATTTAAAAAACAAACGAAATTGTCCTGAAAATGTTGTAAAAAATATATAAACATGCCCAGGGGGATGGCCGGGACGTAAACAAATGAAAATGGTAATTTAGGCGTTTAAGGCGAGAGGGAGAGTGATTGGTCCACGTCTCTGGAGAATCCATCTGGACGGTGGCTAGACAGAATGACCTCTGAACGTGCCCTGGTCTGACCCCGTCCATCGAACCGAGGGGCAGGTAGAGTATCGAGAGGACGAGGCGCTCCCGTCAGAACCCACGTTCCACCGACGGCCCGTTTAATTGGGCTAAAAAAAATCAAAACAGGTCAAGATGGGCTCACTGGATTGGTCGAGAGGCCAGTGGATGGAGGATGGGTGGCGTAGAGCGTTGAGACTGAAGCTGTGTATGTATGGTGTGTATGGATGTGTGTGTGTGTAGCGTCTTTTAGGGTATGTTAACCTCCATGAAGTGTGGAGATGAACACGACGTTGTCCTGGTCCTGAAGCTGGTACTCCAACTCACCCTACAGAGGATAAAACACACACACACACACACACACACACACACACACACACACACACACACACACACACACAGTGATTATACACTAATGATTTCCAGTTATTTACTGAACAAAAACACACACACAAACACACACAAAGCACCACCATTAGCTTTAATGGTCCATGCCGAATATTCCTTAGAAAGGGTCTTAAAAAAGAAAAGCACTCGTTCAATGTTTATTACCAGCTGCACAAAAAAAACAAGACAGAAAAGGAAAGAAAAGCTTAAAAGCTATTACAAATTAGATTTATGTCGAGCCATAAAAAAGGAACGTCCCGGTACCAAACGGACACTCAACTTTAAATCAGTGCTTGATTTGTGGGTTTTAGCCTTCATTGGCAGTTGTCAAGACATCGACTTTTTCCTCATTGATTGTGTTTGTGTAAATTACACGCAGATGCCGATACGCGTTTTCCTGAACGAACGACCCAGAGCACATCGGGCCGATGGAGAAAGGAACTGACACACGTCCCAAAAAAATGAGCAAGTCATTAAAACAGAGGAAGTGGAGTGATCGGCGAGGGACACACACACACACACACACACACACACACACATACACATACACACACACGTATGGCTCACCATCAGTTCCCAGTCTGCATCGTTGATCAGTACGAGAATCCCAGGTCTCCTGTCGAAGAGAAAACACACAGAGGCTCATTTAGCTGATGTGGTCACACTGATAACACCCGCATAAAGCTGCTCACGACTATTCATAACAAATATCAATACAGAGATACGGAGGAGGGGGGGAGAAAATTTAAAAATCACAATACATTTGAAGTGTAGACTACAGTATTGACACATTTAATAAATGATGTGTGTGGACACACACAGAGGTTGTACTTTTTATTTAACTGTAAAATTATGATGTACTGCATCATCATTTATTTTGTATTATAGTGTAAATGACGCTGTAATCATCAATACACAGACATTTTTAAATATATTTATACATTTAATATATTTATACATATTTATACAAACTTGCTATAAAATTAATTCAAATGTTAATTACGTAAAAGATTCAGTATTCAAAAACCACTCAAATACTACAATATATATAATTTGAGCCTTTAATTTGATGCTGCCGCAGACAGCGAACATTAACGGTAGTGTAGTACAACACGACGCGTTCGTATGGCATAAAGGCAAATCAATTCATAAGGCAATAATCATTTTAGCATAACATTTCATGTTACACATTCGTTGTTTTTGTTGCTGATATATTTGGCTCAGTTTTACATTTCTTACACTACCTAGGGTCCACGTCAACATCCGCCATCTTTAACTCATCTTTATGCAGAAAAGTTTTTTAATTAAACCTTTTTTATTTAATACCAAATGGTTTCCTATTCACTACATATGCACACTACATAGGGTAGAACTGTTATGGTGTTGTAGCACAATATGCCACAGAATAAGAGCGACTTCAATAAGTACCTGTTGGAAACAATTACATGTAATATCACTCTTAGGACACATACTGTGTTTATAAGTTTAATATTTAATTCAAAAATTTTGTAATTAATTTAAATATATATATATATATATATATATATATATATGTGAAAGTAAAGTAGGCCGTAACTGACGCATTTATTCAGAGCCCTTTTCTCACATTAAATGGCACGAGTTATTTTGGCAAAAGGTTTAGGAAATGTGTTTCAATAGACTCATGTTAGGCAACTAAAAGTGGATTTGTTGCCTTTGAATACATAAATATTATAAAAATGTAAAATATTCAGACAGTGAAATTCAGTCCCGACAGCCCTAAAATATATACAGTATGTATATATTGTATATATGTATATAATCTATAATATATCATTTTAACAACTGAGATACACATTATATTAATACATCAAATTATATTCTTAAAATGTGATGTAACGCTGGGGTTACACTGTGTATTATGTATAATCATTACATACAGTCCATAGTTCAAAGCCCTTCACAAAGAGCAATGATTAAAATATGATGTGGCAGCAATATGATTTAACTTCATGGTTGCTGATGCGTTCTGCTTGATGGACTGCTTATATTTACATTAAAACATACAATTGTGGAATTTAACAGTTGATAGCGATCGGCATCAATAATCCGGATTAGGCGATGAGACATTCTAACTGTAAAATCCTGAAATATTATCTGTTCGGTAACCATGACGATTTGGATCTCATTTAGGACAATCGCCATTACAGAATAACGTTTCCTAGATTCATTTTCGTATCTTAACTCGTCAAAATCCTCTAAAAAGTGTCCTAACTTTGGGGGGAAAACCTCAGTGGTGTTTTTGCAGTTTCCATTTCCCTCGTTAGCAGTTCTGTTGAAAGTAAAATGTTATCAGTGCTTGATAGGCCACTGTGACAGGTAGCATAACATTAGCTGTGCTAGCATCGCGATGTGTTTTTCGATGGAGACTACAAGCACTTCTGTAAAACACTCTGGATGATGAATGCTCTAAATGTAAATATAGCATTCACAAGCATGAATGTTTTACATTTATTGATATTTTGTAAAGAATTCGATAACAAAACGCGTATTAGCAGCATCCAGGCCGCAATACTGTAATTAACTGACCAGTGACAACCGGCTTCGAAGGAGGCAAGATGGTGGAATGGGGTTTCCTTTGAAGTACCGAACACTGCAGATGCCAGGACGCATTGTATTAATGTCGATGAAGACTCGCCAAATAAAAAGGCGTTTAACTTTTTCGACCAAGGCCACTAAGGTTCGTAAGCCTTGAAATTAAACAGTCGTTGGTTTCATTTTTCTAGCTTTATAACTTATTGTTTCGATGAGGTGTTTAGTTTGTGTCGTCAGTTGCTTGGTAACAGACATGACAATTGATTGTGGGCCAGTTCAGGATTTCTGAGATTAAGATAAATTTGTGAAACATTCTGTCCTGAACTGGTCAGATCTTAACTAAGGATTTAAGACTGGAATTTTCTGGAACATGGCTCCCTGTTGTATAAAGTCTTATATAACCACACACGCCTTAAGAGGCATTATATCACCTTCACAACCATGATATCACTTCAGTATAAAACACCAGAGGCTTAAACAGCGCACGCTGCGTTCACTAAGCTCCATGTTGTACACCATATTCAGCCGCTTTCCCACGTTCAGAGAGGAGATCACGGTGCTCTCTGGAGTATGGTGTCTGAGGGACCAAGGGAACACGATGTAGGGGGTAGGGTGTGTGTGTGTGTGTGTGTGTGTTTGAGGAGACATGAGACATGATGACGCACCAGCGCTGCGAAACAGCGTCCGCCATTGTGATGCTGCACTTTCTGCAAGGAGAGCAGGACACAAAGGCAGGAGAAGGTGTGTTGTAAAAGCTCACTGCGGTTCTTTTGCCCACTAGAGATGGAGCTTTTAGGATCGTCAGCATCAGCATGCGCGCGAGTGCGCGTCCCGATTCGCTGCGAGAGGCAGGGGCCGAGCAATGGAGGCTGTTTCAGGTTAATTGGATCGCTGTCAAGCTCGTCGGCCGTGTAACGATCGGCGTTAGCTCGCAGGCCAGCTAGCCCCGCATCAAGAGTGATGCCTGCATCGGCGCAATGTCCAGGCAATGAATATCGACACACAACCAAGAGCAAGAGGCTAAAAACAGAAGCAATCACTTTTGCGCTCATCATTCCTCCACTGGGACGAGTTTTAATAAAAATTAAACGGAACAAAACGACTGCACGCCAGAGAGCCGGTTCAACACACTGGGTGAAGATATGGACTGAGATTCCTACATATCTTCATCAATCCTTCTTTTACAGTCGTAAAAAGCAGTGGAGAGGGGGGGGGTGTCTGCATCACAGCGGCCATCACAGGTGCACGATGGGATAGTGGCTGCGAGGGAGGGTGAGGGAGTGTAGCATGGCGGCTAAGCTAGGCTTTGCTTTCTGGCGTTTTTGCACGACAATCGTCATTACTGTTATTATCTGCGAGAGGGAGGGGCTGAGGTCATTCATCTTGCTAGCGATACGAAAGACGTCTGTATTCTATGTGACAATGGAGTGTGTGTGTGTGTGTGTCCAGCAGTAGGAGCTCATCAATCACGCAAGGATTTGGAGCATAAGACAGAAATTTGGTGTGGGGTGGGGCGGGGATTTCGCTGAACGCTCAACGTCAGCCATCCATGACAGTGTGAGTGAGATATTCCACTTTCTCACACACACACACACACACACACAGACAAGAGATCCAAGGTCATCCCCTGGTCTCAGAAAGGTCCACATTCTCTCTCAGGGTCCACTTTTGTGGTCTGGTTGTCGTGGCGACTCCGGCGCCATGGAGATGACCCCACTGCTGTTCTCCTCCTGTGGTTTTATGGAGGTTTGGAGGTCCGGTAAAGCACACACACCTCCGAGTGTTTGCAAACTCAGTGTTAAGAAAAGGCTACACATTCTCACACACACACACACACACACACACACGATTCACTTTACAGCCAAATAAAAGAAAAAGAACTTGCAAAGATCACCAGTGAAGTGATACTTCAGTGAAAGATGAATATTGAATGTTTGGAAATGTAAAATTTGCTCTTTTCTAATGACACACTAATGCAGAAGATATCAAATAAACATCTAAGACTACATTTATATAAAAGACTTTTGAACAGTGCTGTATGTAATGAGATTTTTGGCTGCTGGCAGCTGCACAGTTCATATAATTGACAAAAACGTTAAGCAAATGTATAGCTGTTGTTCGTGCTGAAAAAATTATACCATGCCTTTGGGTGTTAAACAAAAGTGAATGTATAGCAAAAGACAAGAATCAATCTTAAATCCTAAGGACTTTAAAAAGGGTTAAAGTGAATAAAGTCAGTATCGGATCAGTATCTGGTATTGACCGATACTCAGACCTCTGATATTGGTATGGTACGGAAAATAAAAAATAGGATCAATACATTGACACTGTGTTTTAAAAAAAATGACTACATGCTTACTTTAACAGAAAAAGGAATTCAGTGTGATCATATATAATCACTGTGCATATGGCTAATCCTGTCAGTGTGAAATATCAAGGTATATTGTATAACCGATTATCGGCACGTCCCTACTACGGAGTCATGGAGCTCCACGTCTCAGCTTTATTAGAATCCCACTCAGTTCAGTGCTGGCCCACGTTAGCCTCACCCTCGGCACCACTTTCACCCCGATTCCCCACCAGGAAGCCTGGAGGAATTTGAAAAGAGGAGGGTCCGTCTTTCAAAAGAAAAAAAAGCCCACGTCCCCCCTCTCCAAAAAAATTACTGCACACAAAACCAGCACTTGGTGCTTTGTAGGCATCATCCCTCCCTTCTTTGCTAGGCCTCCTCGCGCCCCTACCCCGCTCCATACCTCCGCAGTGACCCCGGCGCTCAGAATAAAAGACCCATCAACAATATCACTGACCGCATTTACAAGTGAAAGAGGCCCAATAATGGAGCAGTTAGAGAGAGAATGGCCGAGGCTGAGGAGGCTCACAGATGTTGGTGCTGGACGGGGGGAGGAGAAGGAGAAGGAGGAGGAGGAGGAGAAGAAAGATGGACTGAAGCTTCAGCGCTATTGTTGCTGAGAAAAAGTGAAAGTGAAGGAAATGAGGGAAAAGGGAGTGGGGAGATTCTTCAGGCCCAGCGCTGAGGCCAAGAAGTCACGACTGGGCTGAGGGACAGGTGAAGTGGAAAACGTGTGGACCAGACCTCATGAAGGACAAAGGAAAAGCATGGGCTGGGATGGAGGAAGGTTTTTAGTAAAGAGAGATGGCTGTAAAGTATGCTTTATGGCGATATTGTGGTAAAAGCCAAGAGAAAAGGCTTTCTTTGGTTCCAGCAGGGATGAATTCCATCACCCTGTTCCTGCCTCTGCCTCCGGGAGAGACAAAAGTCGAGACGTATGGAACTAATTATGTCGTCAATACCAGGAATAGTCAAGAATTGATTTGTTGAACAGAGAAAGAAAAAGGCAAAGTCCCTTCTGAAGATATGAGGAGGTCTAATACTGCTCAGAGTTTTCTGAAATTAGCATGAACATGTCATTTTAAACCCCAAATAATATTATTATACTTTATGTAGAATAATAAATTGTTTATTGTGTTTTTTTATGCCCAAGAAAGAACACTCTTTAAAAAAAAAAGGGGGTTCTTCGGTTTCTATGTAGAACCCAAAAACAGAGGGTTTCTCTTTCAGAAAAAGATCCAAGTAGAGCCCTTTTAGAGAGCTAGAACCATTAATCATGCAAATAATCCTTGGGGAACCCTTTTATCTAAGAGTGTACTAAAAATAGCTGAGGAATATCTCTACACTCTTCGAGAAAAAGGTTAAATCTAGCACTCTAAAGTGTCCTCAGGTTTTTCCTTTTGAGGGAACCTTTAAAGGTTCCATGTAGAACCCTATAAGTGAGGGGCTTCCTTTCAGAAAGGGGTAGAACCCCTTAAAAGCTTTAAAAGTTAGCCATCCAAAAAACCCTTAAGAAGACCATTTTTGTAAGACTGTACAACTTTAACCCTCATTAAAAATGCCAGGATCTGTGAATATATATGATTATGCAAATGATAAAAATGTCCTCCTGTCATCCCTAACAGCCTAATATCACCAACACTTAGCTCACATAGCTAGCCGGTTAGCTAACTGTTAGTAAACTAGCTCACATTAGTCACACGAGTGGGATTTAAGTATCAGAGTCTTGATTTTACATCTTCATTTTCTCACTCATTTATTTAACAGCAGCCAAACATGTCAGAATATAACGTTACCATGACAGCCAATCACTAACATTAGCTACGTCAGCTAGCTAGTCAGCTTAGCACGCAGGTTCTGTGACTAAAAGTTTCCAGGTACCATGTCATCATCCTGTAATAATTTGCATATCAGATGTGATTGGTCCAAAGCCCATTTTGTGAGATCACAAACCTGAATCAGTTTTTATACAGAAGTACTGAGAAACTCTGTTTCAAACTGAAAAAATGTGACTTTAGCAAAAATGTGTTAACAAATTTGACCCAAACACTCAAATCTATAGAATCAGAATCATCTTCCAAGAGGACTTCATCATTTAAACATCATCGTTTTTGAGTTCATGGAGACTTTAAATAAACAAAGAATTTTTTTTAACAAAAGGCCTGACCCCAAAAACATGCTGATGTAGTTCTGACTGTACTCACAGGGTCCTGATTGGCCAGGAAGTGCCACATGGTGATCCTTGATGCCATCAAACAGGAGTTCAGCTCCTCCTCTAAAAAGAAAGAAACAAAACATGAGTAAAAATGTTTCCATAAATCTAAGGAGTACCAACGAGCATCCATCCCATTCTTCCAGCTGCAGTCCTGGCTTAAAGAAGAAAGCATAAAAGGCTTAGCTTGTGTTTCTGTCTTGACATTTTGTTTTAACCCCTTTTGGAAACCACATAAGAAACAAAATGTCAAGTCGAGTTTTCTATGAAGCTCAAAATCACAAGCATGTCTCAATGGGCTTTACAGGCCTTAACTTTCGACACCCCAAAGCCTCGGACCCTTCATGAAGACGAGGGAAAAAACATTTAGGAACGGAAAATGAAAAAAAACCTGGGAGGGTGATTTTGAGGAGGGCAACAGGGCTAAACAACCGAGGAACCATTACAGATCTACTCAACATGGACACTTTCCATAAACCTATCAAACTCACTCATCAAATAATTCTACAGAAATGCATTTCAACCCCTAACCACTAACCCTAAGTAGTATGCATTAAGCCCTTTGTGATGCATTGAGAGAAGTAATGAGTGAAGCAGCTCCGTTCCCCTGCAGAGACTCCCAGAGATTCAGAGGACAAAGTGATCATCCAACAAAAGCACGGGCTCCCCTCGTCCACTTTCCCCATTCAGTCATTAGATCAGCTCTCGCTATTGTCACATCTCAGGAAGCCCATCTGCTGTAAGAAAAACCTCTGAAGATGCCTTCACAAAAGCAGTGGACACTAAACGTCCTCATGGATCCACTGCCACCAAACTGGAACCAGTGAGTTTAATGTGTTTTTTAATGCGCAAGAAACAACACTTAAAATAAAAGGTGCCATCTAGAAAAGAAAGAAAGAAAGCTTCTTTATTGTCACATATACATATACAAGTACAGTACAGTGAAATTTGATTCTTCGCAT
>JAOUQW010000009.1:20362316-20372829 GCA_028565825.1 Olivaichthys viedmensis | reverse complement strand
AATGGGAGTGAAATGATGGATGGAGAGAGGGAATGGGAGTGAAATGAGGAGTGGAAACGAGAAAGAGGAGAGGTTGAGGGAAGGAAGGGAGGAGAGTATGATGCTGGCGTGTGTGTGCAGGTTTTTCGGATGTGTCCTCCAGCGGAGATGAGCTGCACTCTGCTCTGTCGCTGCAGCGATACGACTGGCTGCCTCTCAGCGGCACTCTGGGAATTGGCTGACCCACTTTGCTGTCAGCAAAAGTTATTTTTGCATATTAGCAGAACGACAAGATTGCGGGTGGATGTGAGCTCTCCTGCTTTTTTACGTCCTCCCACCGCTGCTCCTCAGTTGAGGAGGGCAGCTTGTGGCTCTCTTAATGCACCTGAGCGGAGACGTTGTGCAGGTTCACAGCAAACAGCTGGTCAAGGACATATCGATCATCTTGTCTGGCCATCTACAGCATTAAGTGTGACATTTTAACTGGGATGCAGTGACCTGAGGGCTGACTGAAGAAGACAACATGTATACACACCCCTCCTATCTCCTTTAGCATATCTCTAATAAACGGGGCACACACACACACACACACACACACACACACTTCATCTCCTTTCACACATCTGCTTGTGTGCGAGTGTTTGCGCTCTCAGCAGTGTTTGTAGAGGATGCTGCAGTCTCCTGAGACCTGTATGAGCCAGACTGCAGGAACTGACCTGCTTAAGCTCGGCACCTTTTACCACCGCATTCACACTGTAGAGCCACTTTACAGATTTCAGCTCGCACAGTGTAGAGTTTTACCTGTATTTGTTAAGCTACAGTATCTATGCGGTTGCGTTGTGTTTTTAGTTAGGCGTACTCGCATTCTGACGTGTCTGGGTTTTGTATGTGACGTGACTAGTGAAGAGCAATTACAGATAATTATTCTTTTATGGAAATGAGATGAGATTGCTGATATGTATTTATTTTATATTTTTTTAGGTTTCAGGATCACTGTGTCCTCAAGCTTTCGGCACGGCTGAAGTTACTGGTGTATCTTTAAAAAAAATAGAATTTGTTTTATATATATTTCATTATCTGTCTGTATACTGAGTGGCCAGTTTATTAGGTATACCTCTACCTTCTACATGTACTCAGTGACCATTTAATCAGCTTTGAAAAAGTATGCAGAGCAACACCTGGGCTACAGTCTGTAATTGCACACCTGTAAAGTGATAAACTGGCAACTGTTTTTATAATCTTTAGACGTCCGTGCTCAGGCCACGGTGACTTGCTCATCATGAGCTCCTAATTAAAAGCTGATTAGAAGCACAGATACTTCTGCTCCTTGCTGGTCGTGTGTGTGTGGGGGGGGACCTTAGTTCTCAGAGGCTGCTCACACACTGCAGTAGATTACCCTGTCCTATTAGCGCTGTCCTACACACTCCATGGCCTTGATGAGAATTTTGTGGCCTTGTATCTTCTAGCAGTTGATTAGCCAGAGTTCTGCTGCCCCCCTCCTCCCTATCTTGTGCAACGGAGCTCCTGGGACCATCCAGGGACCTCAGCTGCACACACACACACACACAGACTTCTGCAACACAGCTTTTCCGTGCCGTTTCCGATCTCAACGTTCCCATAAGACCCGTTTCCATGGTAACCGCAGGAGTGCGGGTGGGGGGAAACCGGGCATGGCCCAGATTGTGGTACGAGTGATGCTTTATGAAAAGAGGCTGGTTGTTTATTATTTATTGTTTATTTCGTGTTAATCTTCAGTGGTTGAAACCCAGCCAGACCAGGTCATCTTCCACACCACCCATTACACCCATTATATCTTTGTTTTTACTACTGTAGTCGTGCCAGTTTGCCCCACTTTAATTCGCACAGATCTCTGAGGGTTGTGTTTTTTTATTTTTTTAGGGCTTGCCTGCTGAGCAGCCTTAGCTATAGATAGAGCTTGTTCTGACCTAGTGTTGCACTCCCCTTGCAACAGGGCCAAAGCTACAAACAAGAGTGTCAGGTAAATATTTAGGCCCAATGTGATACAAATTCAGAGTGGCGGGTCTGTGCTGGACATGACCACGGATTGGTGCGGGGGGCAGGTAGTGTTCGTGCTTTACGGCAATCTGGAGGCTATGTTTGCGAGAGGTTAACAGAAGGCTCTTTGTGAGAAAGCAGCTGGAACCCGCTCTCTGCCTGGCTCTGTATCAGGTGGGCAGTTGCTGTGATTGGTTAAAAGTCATACAGTTTAGTTTGATTCATGAGGAGCTGAGGAGAAGTTAAGCTTTGTTTAATCTCACAGGCAAACACTTCAGCTAATCTCTCTGCAGCTCTCTCGGGCTATTTGGTGTTTATTGGGTTATAATAGCACGTAAACCAGATAAATGGGCAAATGTGCTGAAATTTTACCCAACATTTCATAGATTTTTTTTCTCAAAGCTTTTTGAAATTTAAGTGTCTGTCACTTGGGCAGTTGCATCCACATCCTGTAATCTACATAATCTGTGAGGTGGCTGTACTCGCAGCTCTCACATTGGGTTTTGTCGATCAATCAGGATACAAGTGGACGTGTAGTTGAAAATTAGAACAGGGCTAGTCACCTCTGTAATTCTGGTTGAGTATTTTCTACAAACTAGGGTCTGTATTTCTGCAGTCTACACTCAAGCTTTGTCGGCTACCATGGGGTTCACAGACATGGGGCATGGACAGGGACAGGATATTGCGTAAACATAAAAAGGACAGGATACAAATTATAGGATACAATTATACCGGTGTATATAGTGGTGGTATAGTGGATCGTTGTTCAAGACGATCAACGTCCATGAACATTCTGTGTCTAAAATAACCTTTTAATGTATCCTTGCGTTTCATGTGACGTCACGCTGTATAATCTCTGCCATTTTGGGAACCGAATAGGGCACTGAGGGCGCTGACTGCGCTAACAAGTTGCAAGACGCAACAAAAGTGGGGAATGACGCAAGATCACTAGTTCAGTGTTTCCCCAACTCCAGGCTTGGAGAACCCCATGCACTGCATAGCTTTGTGTTTTCTCTGCTCTACACACCTGTTTCAGTTAAAAAAAGGGATTAATTAGCTTTTTAATTAATAAAAAACTATGCAGTGCACGGGCTCTTATTGGTCTTATCTTTAACGTTCGCGTTTCTCTATTCAAACAACGTTTCAATCAACACAAACAGACGAGTTTACTCAGCTTTGTTAGATAACTAGCTAGCTACGTTAGGGGACAACCAGGACAACCAGCAAGTATTGCTAACATCAGCAAAAGTTGGTTAGTTAGCTGATAATGACTTACCCTTCCTATAATTTGACACAGTTTTTTTTCTTTTTTTCTCCTGATTAAACACCCTGGGGCTCTTAAATGTTTTGAGGTGCTCTCCGGAATAGGGAGATAAATATATAGATCAGGAAAACACAAATTTGCTAAGTTTTCTGCCAGTGTAGTTGGGGTCAGCAATTTGGGGGGGGGGGGAAGCACATAAGGATCATAGAGAGATGTATTCAGTATTCCTTCAGTCTCCTTGAATCCTACCATTCTGTGATGGATACTGACCGTTCCCTCCAATCAATCTCCTGTCTGACCTTCCGGTTTCATAACAGTGCAAGTACAGGAGTTTTCCTATTCTGGCAGTGCTCTGAATAATCATATTTGAAGACACGCCTGAATGGTTGGATGTTTGTGTTCTTGGCCGCATAAGAAGCACTCGAGCGGCCTAGTCTCTGGACCATTTTCTCCTCAAAGCCTTCTTCAAAACAGCTTCACTTTAGCACTCGCCTACTTACAGACAGCCTCACAGTGGCATTAGCAGCAAATAACAGTCTTCAGTCTGTTTACTCAAATTACTCTGAGCACAAAGACAGCCAGTCAATGGTAAGGCAAAGTCGGGGTCAAAACCCTGATAAAAGTGATCAGACCTGAACACTATCCTCATGCATCTCAATAACCGACAGATACAGTGAGTAGCCTGAGACGCTTTCACGCCGCACAGACGTGGCTGGTGTCCAGTGTGAGCGCGCCTTTCATGTCTTAGGGGGGCAGAAATGTTTTGATTGTTAGCAAGCCAGCAAGCGATGAACTGTTCAGAATATTTTGATCATTAGCAAGGCAGCAAGTGATGACAAAATTGTTTCTGTATTCTGAGCTGTTCAGTTGATTTACTGCTCCATCCACCGGTGCACCTCCGCTTACTCCGCTTAAAAATAGCAACTTGTTCCTCAGAATCGGTGCTTTATTTAGTACAGAGCATATGGTTATTTACATCCAGGTGTTCAGGTTGTCTTGCCTTTGAAAATAAGGCTCTGCTTTGAACTTGAATTGTCTTCTGCACAATGTTGCTGTAAGGCATCAGAGAAATTTTGGGGTACAGGGGTCAGAGGTCATGATTGGAATATGATCAGATGGATACACAAACAGGAGAGGTAGCTGGGTAGGTATACACTCAGATATGTTGCTTTGTGGACCTGCAATATTCTGGGCGTTTATAATGTGCCAATATAAAATCTTCTCGATAATTGCTCGATTAAATTTTTATCTTGGTTTACGGCTTTATCGTGATATTGTGTATCGTAAAAATATTACTATATGAATTGCCTTTGCTGAGAATGACTATGACGATGCCTTCAAATGTGTTCAAAATGAGGGAGACCGTTGTTTTTTTTAATTATTTTTTTTATGTCGCCTTCCGAATAGGACAATGCCAATATCGTGAGTGCTGAATATCACGGTACATTGTATAACCGATTATTGGCACATGCCTTGTCACTTTATAAGGCCTGTGCTCCTCTGGCTGCTTTGTTACACATCATTTGCATTTTCTCTCTGTCTTTTTCTGAATCTTTCCACTGTTTCTCTTTGTTCATTTGCATCTGTTTAATTGGGGATTCTCTTCACTCAGTCAGTCAGCTTGACATACTTTCAAAGAAAGGAACACATTAATGCTGTCACTGCTGTCTAACAAGGGTTGTTGGGAATCTTTGTCATCAAAAAAAGTCTCTCTTTCTCACATTTAGGGGTTTAAATGCTTGCTTGGCTGATGGGTGTCTTGAATACAATTACTTTTAAGTTCCAGTCTTTCTAATCTAATCCGCTTTAGCAGAACAGTCTCTGTGCTGGGTGTTGGAAAGGGCGGATCATGCAGAAAAAGAAATGCCGGCGTGGTTGTAATGTCGGCATTATTTTCTATAGCGTCTTGTGCTAGAACCCGCTGAAATACATGCGCTGTAAAGTACATGCGTGTTGACAATTGTTTCGCAATGTCTTCACTGATATTCAACACTCCTGACTTTATTGTGGACACTTTTTAAATTTTACTTTAAAGGCTGTCACGGTAACTGCAAAACCCAATACCATGAAACCATCAGTTATAAGAACTTGTATAAGAAATAATATTCCCATAATTTTTGGTGTCCTGTTTTTTTAATAATGATGATTTTACTGTTCAAACAATAGTAAATTTTGCATGAATTAAAATAAAATTCCACTATTTTGCTGTGGTTGCCGCAGTGATGTGTAAGAGTTCTCTAGCCAATTCATATCACAGGAGGAGGAATTTATTGGGGGAAAAAAATTGACACAGCAATATCAAGATACTGCGATGTTGCAGTAATTTTCAATTATTATGATTTATAAGAATCAAAATCGTGACAACCCGTGTCACTACCCTTGTTTTGTTTTGTTGGGGGCAGCTGTCTGGGTGGGTGACATTATGGGTCAGCGTTTTGAGTCGTAATTAATTTGATTGAATATCAGTACATCCCTACTCAGCAAAAAGTGGCAGGTGGAAACTGGTGGTTGGTGCAAAGCGAAGGGCTTCAATGCTAATGGCTTAGCTGACCTTTACACATGCTGACTGCTGGAAAGTGGTTTCAAGCAGCAGATTGAGTTGACTTGATTAATGAATGAAGCTGCAGCATGTAGCTAAACTGGCTTGACACTCCCTAAATGCTTGAACGCTTACCCTTAGAAAGCCTAAATAATCGTTGTTTTTGTTGCAGTTTAGCTTAACAGGTTTAAGTAGGCGTTAGCACGTTCCTACAGAAGGATTGAAGGATCGTTGCATTGCCTGTACCTGTAAAGCTGCCACACACCTCCCTGCTAAATTATCATTTTAATGTTTTGATGCTTTAGACAAGGAAAGTGAGAACGTGAGGAACGTGCAGCTGGTCTACACACAGGGAGGAAATCAGACTTAAGCTGTGTCAATATGAACAGCAATTTATAATCCAGAAATGACCGTCTGTTAGCCATGTGGTCTACAGTAGAGTTATTCTCAGCCAAAGAATGAGCCAACCTTTTTCTATTCGCAGTGGAGCGCAGCGTGTGAGGCATTGTCAGAATGATAATTGAATTTCACTTTGTATGATCTGCACACATTCCTGGTTTTTTTTTTTTTTTTTTTTCAGACAACACTCAGAGCTGTCTAACTGAGGCAATTAGCTGGCCTTCAGAGTAATTTCTGAAATTAATAATAACTCATCCATTGATGGCTTCTTGCATTAAATGTAATAATGGCAAATCTTTTTGAGTGCAGTCATTTCAAAAGCAGATTAAATGGCTCCCAAGTGGCACAGATGTCTCAGGCCTAATTTTAGAGAGATTCCGATTTTAAATCCAGCTGATCCTGATTTTTGCTCAAGCAAAATTGGCCCTACGTGTTGTGTCAAAAATATCATATGATACTTGAAGATGTTTTCACCATAAATGTTGTAGCAGTTTGAAAAAATTGCTGTGTCTGCACATGCCTTGAAGGAAACATGTGTTACCCTTCACCCTCCCAGATTTGTCGCTGTCATGCGAGGGGAGACTTGGCCAGCAAGCTGGAATAGGCTATGAATAAATTGGAGAAAAAAAAAAATGTTTCGTATGTGTTGTATTGTGTACTTTCACTCTTCGATCTGCAATACGTGTAGTCTAGGATGAAAGAACGTCATACAGGTGTGACTAAAACAGAATAAAATGCTGTAAACCTTATTATCGATCAGTTTAATGATAGTTTCCCCATATCATCCCATAAAATAACTTTCATAAAAGCATGGTTATTGATCAGTGTACTATATTAACGATTACAGTGTGTATTAGTGCTGTTAGATAGACGTCTAACACGAGGACTAACGGGGCCTGATCAATAACACTTTTACATCATAACTTCCATATCCCTTTCGATTTAGTAATGCTTTTGTCATTTATTGTACAGCTATATTTTGTATCTTTGTTGACATCTATTAAGTATCAGGATTTTTTTTCTTTTCTTTCCCACTTCCCCGAACTGTAAAACACTTCTGGTGGTAATTTCTTCGTTTTGGCTCAATTGTGCGTGCGCCTTTGATTTTTCTTTTTGTTTGACATTCTTCATAAAGCCTTGATCCACAGATTACTCTCTCTCGTCATTTGCGTCACTTATTTCACCCCTCACTTTTTTCTTTGTACTTGTCCCCCCGCCCCTTTCCCCCCTCGAGGATTAAAACGAAGCCTATGGCTTATGAACGCAGGTGCTGCGATGCAAATTAATTTCCCTATTGCAGAGATTAGAGGCACACCACCACCGTCGCGGAGAAATCAATTTTCACCGCCTTATTTATCATCAGTCAGACGCGCCATGCCGTCGTATTGGAGCTCATGTAAAGGCCACCGATGCCGCCACCTAAGGCCTTGGCATCCTAAGGCCTTGGCATCCTAGTCAATTCGGAGGATAAATAGATATGGTGAATTAATTATTGGTGAAACCTGTTTAAAACTGTATCAGAGAATGTCAGTAATGAGTCGAGTTGTGCCTCATCTGCTGAGTTAGCTGAGCTGAAATGTGAGATGAATGAAGCACAGATGGTGTGTTTTCAATAGCAATTGGGTGTCTGCTAGAGATGACAAGACCGACGACTTTCTTGTCTGTCTGCTGCCTCCCACCCCGCTTTTCATCTAATTACTATATATACACACCGTCTATATTATACCGTGATTGCTGTATTGTTTCTTCAGCTGAAGCGTTTGCGACGGTCCTTTTATCTTCATCTCGGTCAGGCCTGGAAGATATCTGTTTAAGTGCATGTATTTACAAAGAAGTCATTTATACATCAATGTTAAAACCTTGATATTCACTTTTTAAGCAGATTTTTGTTTATCCAATTACTGCTATTACAATAATGGTAAAGGCTATGGGCTTTTTTAGTGTATTTCTTTAGCACCAATCTGACATATGTGATTTTATATAGATTGCTGTTCATTCTAAAGCGCTACTGACCATAGTACAAGTTTTGTCGTTTTACTGTGCAATTTAATTCTTTTATTTTTCTCATGAATTGTTTTCATACTTACTAGTGATGGACATTTTACCTTTTTCCACCATTGCTTTGAAATACTATGTCGTGTGTAAGCACAAATGCACACACATTTGTCTTTATTTCCATAGCATTGGAGGATTTTCTCTATATTTAATAATTGGTACGGCGCTGTTGAATTTGATCCACGAATGCTGTTCTTAATTACAGTTCAATGCAACTCTAAAGAACTCAAAGTGGAAAGCCACTGTGGTTGATGCATCCAGTTCGATGCAGATGCCAGCTGTGCTGCAGTCTTTAATTGAAAAATGATTGCAGTTTTGATGACGAGCAGTTTACTGATGGCTCCTGGTGGCAGCATCACCATCATGTTTGTGTGTAGAGCATGTTATAAAGTGATGATGCGTCATCTTTTCCTGAATCAACAATTGAGCCATTTCCTTCCTTCTTTCCTTTCTTAGAAAGCTGCTTCTTTTACTTTTACCTCACACGTCTAGCATTATAAATACTAGCACTGACACCAGGCCAGTATTGTGTTAATGGTAATACAATGTTAATGGTTATATGATCACTTGTAAACCCGATCATCTCATGAGTACATTTAATTTATCGGACCAATAATGATGCATCCCTTAAATGTACTCATGAGACGTTCAGGTTTACAAGTGATCATATTACCGTTAACATTTAACTGGACCAGTATTGAGTTGGATTATACCTGCTGTCAATGTGTGTGTGATGTTGACTGACAATTTTCTGTACTTTTTACGCCAAGTCTCGTAGCTTAATTAGGATTTTCCATCTTAAGCACATCCTTAGTAAAGCCGCGTCGTACCTTGTGTAGGCCTGAGATTATTGTTACAACTGTAATTGCATTTTAATGGTCGGTTCCCGTCCTGCTGTGGTCCGTGGCTGCTTTGTGGTTGGTTATGTGGGAGATGTAAACGCTTGGGAACAAAGCATAACAAATCCCACGCACAGGAAACGAACACAACTGGCCCGTGGTTGTAACAGAACTCGTGGTCTTGGTGTGGCTGTACGTAGTCCGGAAACTCCGACAGTCTGTGTTTGAGTGGTTTTTACTTTTTTAGGCTAGTGTTGTAAAGTGGGAATAGATTGCTGTTTGCCAGGGAGCAGGAGGTAGCTGTGCTGTTTGGACTGTCGGCATGGCTGAAATCACGCTTAAACGAGCAGGCAGCACACACACACACACACACACACGCACACACACACACACCAGCCACTTTGTCCACACCACTGAACCCCAGTTACTTTCCAGCCCACACTCTGGCGGAGAAGCTGTTTGTAAAGTGGTGTAACTCCACGCTCCATATCTCCCTCAGCCACCTGCTTATTCTTTATGCTTTGGCAATGTACTTGATATTGATAGTTACGCCTAATAAAGCTACGTTGAATGTACCAGTTGCGTCCCCCACGTGTCCTAGTGTCGTTCCGTCATCTGTGTCTCTCCACCCCCCCCGTGTCGTCCATGTTTGACGTGCTGTTCTCAATTTACCCCCCTGTGTCAATACGCCATCTGCTTCCTCTGTGCCGTTACCCGATCCACGCCCCCTGAGCCGTTCCCCGATCCGCCCCCTCCGCCACGTGTGATGCACTACATCACATTTTTCTCCACTACCTGATAAAGACGGTATCTTTTACAGCGGTGGCAATTTAAAGACATTTTCGTATTCTCATTTTTTGCTTTGCAGTTCTGTATTAGCATTTTATGGTACTTGCTATGAAAATAATGGTTCATCAGTGAAACCTCATAGGTTTGTTGAGGCTTGATGGTACTTCTACTACCTACTACTTAATACTAAGTGGCTTTGCTTTGTGCGTGATGCTGATCTTTGTCTGGACGCATTGCTATAAGTTTTGATATTAGAAAAATTATTTTAAAAAACTGACTCGTTTTTTTAGATGTTTTTGTTTTATGTCCCAGTGTTTTGAGATTGTTCAGTTAAATATTAACCCTATGATGGTCAAACTGTAAAGAACTTTTGAAGAACAGCTTTTCTGGATATATCTATATATGCATCTTCTAAATGTATGACAGGTTAATGTTTTGTCTCTTTCAGGTTCAGAGCACGTTGTGTCCATCTTTAAGGCAGTGAGACTAGGAGGAAGACAACAGCTGAAACTGTAGGTGTGCTCTCACTCACTCACTCGCCCCGCCCCCCCCCCCCCCCCCCCCCCCCCCCCCCCCCTCGCTCTACCGCATATGTCTTCTTTTTCTTTTTTTCTTTTTTTTGTGAAACAATGA
>JAOUQW010000009.1:20343198-20358984 GCA_028565825.1 Olivaichthys viedmensis | reverse complement strand
GTAGAATAAGTCTGTAATGTAATGAAACGTGGAGAAGGTGAAAGGGGTGTGCAGACTTTCCGGCTTGACTGTACACACAGACAGAGAGAGAGAGACATGCACACAGACAGAGAGAGAGAGACATGCACACAGACAGAGAGAGAGAGACATGCACACAGACAGAGAGAGAGACATACACACAGACAGAGAGAGAGACATACACACAGACAGAGAGAGAGAGACATACACACAGACAGAGAGAGAGAGACATGCGCGCACAGAGACAGAGAGACATGCGGGCAGAGATGGATAGATGGGGAGAGAGACATGCGCGCAGAGATGGATAGATAGAGAGAGACATGCGCGCACACAGCGGAAGAGAAATAACTAGTTAAGTGAGTCTTCAGAATTTGTTTAGATGGTAGTGTCTGTATCTTTCATTTGGGTGGCAGGAGGATCGTGTGTGTGTGCTTTTTAATAATAAGCGTGTGTGCTTTTTAATAATAAGCGCGTGTGCGCTTTTTAATAAGCGTGTGTGTGCGTGTCCTACAGAATGTGCAAAACAAATGCATCTTCACCTCACACACAAGCCCTTCCTAAACTGATGTGTTCTTCAATGTGCATTGTGTGTTTGTGTACTCACTTGATGTTGTCTTTAAAACACCAGGAAGTGTTTTGATCCACATATAAATAGCTGAGAATCAACTGAGGTGTCTCTCATCTGTGCATTTTCACTTCTGTTCTTTTAGTTTAAAAGGTCCTGAAAACAGCATCTAATATAGATTATTATTATTATTATTATTATCAGCTAAATTAGCTCGCGAGCTCAATAAGCATAATCTTGTGTCTCGTGAATCTAAAAACTGCTTGCAGAAGTCTTATAGCAGTGTTCTCCACTGTCATGTCCTTGCAAGGTAGCGAACTAGAACGTCATTCCCAGGAACATGAGTTTTTTGTTTTGTTTTTTGAAACCAAGGAACAACCTTAGTTTAAGTTGAAGAAAGAAGAGTCGTCGTTAACTTAAACTAAAACGTTTTTTTTTCTCTCAGAGGTCCATCCGCTCGTTTGGAAATGACGACCGCCACGTCATGGCGAAACACTCCACCATCTACCCATCCTCCGAGGCACTGGAAGCCGTACAGAGCCTCGTCTCCACCGTCGAGCGCGCCCTCAAACACGTCTCTGATTGGATGGACCAGCCCCAGGCTGAGCAGTCAAACCCGCCTAGTGGCCAAGAGGAGGAAGCCGACGCCAGCGCGGACGAATCGGCAGAAGGAAGCACCAAGTGAGCGGCTTTGTAGCTAAACTCTAATTTACTCATGAGACTGAGAGAAAGAAGAAAGTTTAATGGTCTGTATAGCAGTAAAGGGATAAACATACTGTTGTGTCAGTGTTACAGATGACCAAAAGATTAATAACAATAACATTAACATTATTTTAGATTATTGCTGCTCGCTTGAATGTAATTACCAAATGTACAACTCTGTTTAATTTCTCATCTTCTTTTCTCCCTCTCGTCTTCTTTTCTCCCTCTCTCTCGTCTTCTTTTCTCTCTTCCTCTCTCGTCTTCTTTTCTCCTTTCCTCTCTCTTCCCCTTTTTCTCTCGTCTTCTTTTTTCTCTTCCTCTCTCTCTCCCTCCCTCTCCCCCCCTTTCTCTCCCTCTCTCTCTCGTCTTCTTTTCTCTCTTCCTCTCTCCCCCTTTTTCATCTCTCTCATCTTCTTTTCTCTCTCCCCCTCTCTCTCTCTCTCAGTGAGGGCAGTAGCAGTAGTGGGGGTGATGGCAGGGTGCTGTGTGGCGTGATACGCATCGGCCTGGTGGCTAAAGGGCTGCTCATTAAAGACGACATGAACCTGGAGCTGGTGCTCATGTGCCGAGAGAAACCCACACACGCACTGCTGCGCACCGTCTGTGACAACCTCCCACTGCAGATAGAGGTACACACAGACACTTCAAAAGGTGTCACCACAGTGTAGGATAAATAGTCATCAAGACTTCTGCCTCTTTCCCGGTAATGTATCAGCTTCTGTTCACACATGAGTCACAGCTTGGTTCCTCTGTCTTTCTACCAACATTACAAAGGTTATCCATCTGAACAAGTTGACAGAGTGCTCTGACACGCACACATGCGTACAGTATGTACACACACAATCATGCCCATGTGTGTGTGTGTCCTGTGTTTGGTTTTTGATAAGGCTGTTTGCTGTATCTTTCCACCCCTATTGCTCAGTGCTGTAATAAAGATTATGCGCTACTCCAGCGGTTACGAGAAGGTGCATGACACTGAAAAATCTCATCGATGTGCTAGTGGCAGTGATCAGACAAACAAAAGCTATGTATTAAGTACATTTTGTTCAGCATTAACAAACATGGCTTCTTGGTAAGGGTATATTTTCCAGGCCTGACCGAGGGATGAAGATCAGCCCTGTAGTTTCGGAAACGTACAGCATTCTACATTCATTTGACTTGCAGTAAAGCGATTTATATATTGATTTATTTTTTTGTCTAACCAGTCAGAATTTATGGGGATGCATTTTATACTGCGGAGCGATTTATAGTCCATGCGATAAATAGGAAATATGGTGCCCAATTTTGTTTTATAGAGGGAGAAAAAAAAAAAAAAGGAGATCTTTAACTACACAGGACTGGACGATATATTGTAGAACCACAATGTACAAAATTTCACAAATGTTCTTGTATTGTGTTAACATTGTGAGGATGTAGTGGCCAACCCTAGTAGGTTTGGACTGTGATGGATATGTTTGAGTGTGTGTGTGTGTGAGACAGGGAAGCAACATGGGCACTAACAAGCTCAGTCTATTTATATTCATCATGTGCAATTAATCTAAGCCTGCCAGCCACAAGCTTCCCTTAATTAGACAGCTATCCCAGCGGGGCGGGAGGGCACAGGCACCTAGTTACTTAGTCGATGCCCCCCACCACACACACACACACACACCACTCCACACCACACCACACACACTGTAGACACAGATCCCATTAAAGGTGAGCGAGCTGTCGGTAGGTCATATCATAATGTAATGGATCAGATTTTAATGGAATGGCAGCCTACTCTTTACAGTGAGGAGTGTCTGGTGTTATATTTCTTTTCCTCCCTTATTGCCTGTCTGTCTCTCTGTCTCTCTGTCTTGCCCTTGTGCCAGTCAGTGATTGAAAGGGCTGTATATCCCTCTGCCCTTGAGTCGTGAATGCAGGCAGGAATGAGGCGCTGTGTGTGTGTGTCCTGTCTGCCATTACAGTCCGCTTACACACGCATCGTCCAATGTACACACACACACACACACTAGATTATGGCTCGAGGAGGGGTAATTTTCTTGTTTAAATCAAAAGAGCAGTGCAGATTGGAGATGTGCGTGTCTGGAATGAATCGAATGGATTTTAGTCCTGATTCGAAGGTTTTATGCTCTACAGTTTTAAAATTTTAATTACTTCAAAAGATTAAGTATTCAAATGCATTTGAATATTAATGAACCTATAATATTATACAGCCACAGAGCAGTTTGTGTTGCATAAACCACAGACAAATTGTGAAAATGGCCGTAAATGACATGCATTTATTCAGAGCCCTTTTCCTACATCAAGAAGGTCATTCAGCCAAACCGTTTACGAAATGCCATTAATTAATTAATTGATTGATTGATTGATTGAGTTACGTTAGCCGACTAAAAGTAATAACATAGAATCTTAAACGTTCGACTGTGGATATTTTGCTTCTGGATGAAATTTTTTTCCAGACAATATTTACTAGATAACAACAGTCCCAGTGTAGGCTGCTCGAACCCGGTCAGTAAAGAGCAGTTGATTTCAGAGTGATGGGGTTCCTGGTTGACCCTGTGACCTTTCGCTCTCTCTCACAGAAGGTAACCGAAGAAAAGTACGAGGTAGAGTGCAGCATCCCAGAGGCGGCCATCTTTGTTCGCAGTACAGCGGAGCCCAAACTCACCCTGAAGGTCACGCTCACTTCTCCAGAGATGAGAGAGGACAGCGAGACAGGAGAACAAGGTACTCTGTGTGTGTGTGTGAGACACTGTGTGTGTGTGAGACACTGTGTGTGTGTGAGACACTGTGTGTGTGTGAGACACTGTGTGTGAGTGAAGACACTGTGTGTGAGTGAGAGTGAGACACAGTGAGAGAGAGAGAGTGAGACACAGTGAGAGAGAGAGAGTGAGACACACAGTGAGACACACACAGTGAGAGACACAGACACGGAGGGAGAGAGACATGGACGGATGGAAAATCAGTGTGTGACTGCATTTATTCTACTCCAAGGAAACACACACACACACACACACACCCAGGTTTGTGGATGCATTCGCTGATCTGACAGATTCACAAAAGCCTTTCAAAGGAAAGAGGCAGTAGATAAAGAGATAAGAGCAAAACCCTTCATTTTACTACATACTTGTGCATACGTCTCTGTCTTCCTCTCTTTCTCTCCTCCTGTCTCTGTCCTCCCTCTCTCTCTATCACTGAATGTCTCCTCCTCCTTTATATTACTGTCTCTCCATCCCCCTCTCTCTCTGTCTGATGTGAAGATGGAGATTGGGTTAGGAAGTGGAAACAGTGTGTATCCACGTTTAGAGATCAATACCTCCACTGCTCGGTCACATCCATCTTCCTGTACATGTGAGGGATGAGGCCGGAGAGAGAGAGTGGTAGATCACATCACCTCTCATATTTCTCACCTGGGTCAAGGGCTCTGTCCCTGTGAGGAACGGCTCAATCTCTGACCCACTGTCCAGATAGAACTCATCAGAGTGTGACACACACACACACACACACACACACACACACACAGTGGGAGATGATGAGAGAGAGCTTCCCACACGCTGCTGTCCGCACCCTGAGCTGTGTCTGATCCTACAGTAGATATTTTTATATGCCGTCTGGTGTCCACCAATCCATAATCCACGTCCTAAATCTGCCAGCTAACAGGACGTCCAAGTGTAATTGATTTTCCTGGATATGTTTGTCCAAGTACTGCATGCCAGGAGGGGATTAAAAAACTGCAAGCCCAAGTGAAACAGCCACATTTATCAGAGATCATTCTGCAAAATCAGAGTCTGTTTACATATGATGACTAATCGGTTTCCATCAACCTGGATGAAATTTTGAAGGTTTAAGGCATATTCGGACATATTCGCATTAAGTTTAAGTTTTACATCTGCGTGAGCTGATCTTTGAATGTCCAGTAATGAAATTCTGTCTTTTTGCCAGTCTGTGACATTGAGAGAGAGACACACGGAGACACACGGAGACACACGGAGACACACGGAGAGAGAGAGAGAGAGACACACACAGAGACAGAGGCTTTATATTGGGTTTACAGAGGCTCCAGTTAAGCAGGTCTCAGCTGTGCTGCTCTGATTAAAGCCTATCCAGGAAAAGCGAAATAAAGACTAACGCTCTCATTATCAGCACGTGATCGCCACATAAACCATTATGATTAATATCCTGCACCCCTTTCCTCCCTCTCCACCAATCCCTTGGAGCTTCGGCCCTTTCTTTTATTATTTCTTTTTTGCATTCATTACACATGCACTTTACCAGAATGCAGCGTCCTCTGAGACTTGTAAATGAGTAAGCAATGCAAGATGCAGATATATTCAAATTGTGCTGTTGTTCGGTGGGAGAGAACGAGAATTTATTTCTATTCATTTCTACTTATTTTCTTTCTTTCTTTTTCTCCTGGAAAACTCTAAAGACACCATGTGTGTGTATGTGTGGTCACTTTGTGTCTCCTTTCTCTCTCATGGATGTAATTGTTCTAACAGTGCCCCACTGCATGTGAACATTTACTCCACTGTAGAGCCGAGCAGTCTGGCAGCGATTCGCTAAAGGTCTTAGCATGTGCAGATCTCTCCAGATCTGAACCTGATGTCTCGCTCCATCAGGCCGAGTCCCACTCTTCAGGCTGCTTAGAGAGTTTCATACAGAAACTCAGCATGTGCATACTAAGACCTGTTAGCAAATCCCGCCCTCTTCCCCGCCCCAGTTTCCAGACAGCCAATGAGATGGCACTGAATTGACAGATCTAAAGCCCTGCCTTATTTTCTTTGCTATCCACCGTTACCTCAACCAAGCTTTCAGCAATTCAGCAGACATATTTAGAATTTTAAGCTTCAGATTTGACCAAAAGATTTACAGAGTACATTTACAGTTGATTGCTACCCAAAAACAACATTTTAAAGGGCAGGTCAGCTTCATCTGTGTGGGTCGAGCTCACCATCAGCTGAGCACAGACACCATGATTAAAGACACGTTTGTCTGCTCAGAAACGAGTGATTTTATCTGTTGACAATAATAAGCCGTGTGTACGACCACACTTCTGTAAAAAGGCACAGCTTCAAATACCAAAAAGTAGCTAAAATTAACTGGCATGATGAAAGCATAGCGTTTATCTAGTAGGGTTGTCAAATACCGTTTAAAAATTACATTTGAATATTAATGAGGTAGTAAAATGAGGGTGAGTTTTTTTATTTTTTTTTTTCCTCCATCAGACGTTCAGGCGTTTGTACTGTATTAAACCCTGGAGGTGAAAACTGAACGTTTATACGCTGAAATCCAAACACTTTCCACTCGGGGGGCTTTTCAGGTGTTCGTGAGTGATTGTCATCACATTTATTATTTACTTTACTAGCTGTAGCGTAGCGGCAGTCGTGCTAGCGAGCCTTGTGACGGATCTATACTGCCCCCTACTGACACGCCCCTTTTCCTACGGCAAGCCACAGGCTCGTTTGGCCAAAAACGTTTTTATAGACTCGTGTTGGGCGACTAAAAGTAAAACACGGCATCTTTAAACATTCAAATGCGTAAATATTCTGTAAATTCGAAGAGTTAAATTCGTTTTGACAGCCCTAGTAGCTAGTCTTTGCCAAACCTTTGTTCACTTAAAGCTGTTCACGGTTCACTACGACTAAAACTGCTGTTACCACGTTAACTTTACAGTAACTTTATAAATTTGATTAACTAAGTTATCTAACCTGGCTCAAGATAAGAGCTATTGCATTTGGTTTTAGTCTTTCTTTTTGTTTTGCCGCCATCTGTTGAAGTAATTCAATGTCATTTACAAATTATTCCAACACGTACTGAAGGCCTTGCAGCTTCTACTCAAAACCTTTCCTGAACCCCAAAACTGATCCATTATGTCTTCTGATAGCCAGTGAACTCTGCCTCTGGCCTCCATTTAAAAAGATTTTTTTAAAGAAAGCTAGCAACAGTAACCAAGCGAGGGCGGGGCTTGGGATCGGTCAATTCTCATCTTGTTTGGATGCCCTGGACTTTGGCCACTCGGCATTGGCGAACCCTAACAGATCCTTTCTTGTTCATCGTGTGTGCGCGTGTGTGTGTGCGCGTGTGTGTGTGTGTGTGTATGCGTGTGTCTGTGATTTTGATTTCTTGTCCCGTTCTTCTCACCGATAGAGAGCGTTGAGGTGAGCGAGCCGTCGGACCTGCTGGATAGACAGAGGTGCCTGGTGGCGCTGGCCTCTCTGCGACATGCTAAATGGTTCCAGGTTGGCGCTCTCTTTCTCTCATTGTTATTGTAGCCTTATGACTCTCGCCCCAAAAAATGAAATAAACACAATAATACTCAACATATAAAGTCCTATTAACATCGTAAGGCTACAAAAGCAATTGTTACACTTTTTTTTTTTTTTGCCTTGTTTGTTTATTTTTCGTAACCTGCTTGTTTGTCATTTAAAAAAATCAAGTGCTTTCCTGGACCCCCCCCCCCCCCCATTCTCCCTTCCCACTCAGGACTCGGGTCCTTCGTCTCATCAGCATAACATGCTGGACCCTGATCACATAAAGATCCATGGTTTCACACGCACACACACACACACTAACAGAGAGCAGAGTAAGACAGAAGTTGTGTGGTTGTGCACTGAGTATGGTTAGCACTGCTGCCTCACGCTGCCTCACGCTTCCATACCTGTATTTCCTCAGGCGAGAGTAAACGGCTTAAAATCAGGAGTGATCGTTTTACGGATTCTAAGGGACATGTCCAATAGGGTACCGGCCTGGGAACCTCTTAAAGGATGGGTAAGTGTGTGATTGATGCTTTTATTAACAGGGTTACTTATTAAAATGTTCTAAATTAATCTTAGAACTTTCCACGTTACATGAAATTTTTTATAATAGAATTCTCACACATTTTTGTAATGAATTCAATTTTTCAAGCATTTTTTTCCCCTACATATTGAGAATAACGGGCCTCAGGAAGATGAGCTTTTCATCGTGATCACACGTTATGGCTTCCTCAATTAATACAACTATTTTATTTCTCCCTACGGTTGAGTGCAAAAGTTTGCATCCCCCTTGTTTTTTTTTTATTAAATGTGCCTCTATCTTACTGTGTATCTACAAAACTGAATTCCATGTTGATTTAATGGTGTTTTCTGATTGAAAGCCTATAACATGCAGCGTAAATATTACAGCAGTCTCAGCCAGCAGTTCTCTTTATTAACAAGCTCAAAAGTTTGCATCCCCGTTGACATGCTTTAGTTAATTTATTCAACATTAAAGTTCTTTAAGTCTTTATTTAAGGCCTGAAAAGTTCAAACAGGCTGAAACTGTCGAGCAGTCGAGTTCAGAGTCAATGAGAATCAGTGAAAAAAGCGCTCTCACGCCCTAAACCTGAAAATATTCCCCTTTCACAGAGCTACAGAAGAAGATAAAAACATATCAGTGTGTTTAGGGAGAGCGTTTACCCACAGAGACACATCCATCATTCAGAAACAGAGGAAACACACAAACACAAGGACACGAGCAAAAAGTGGAAGAAAAATAACTGAACAAAAAGTAAAAACCGCCAGAGAAATTGACTAAAATCCAGAACAAACAGCAGGAGACCTGAAAAAGCCCTGAAAAGTGGAATAAAGGTCCACATTTATATCACATTCAGAAACCCTTTTACATAAAACCTACCTTGCATTAGTTCAAAATGCTTTGTTGGCATGACGATGTTACATTTGTCAGTGTGTTAGTGTGTAAATTAAAAAATAAAATAAAACCGTACTACTACTACTATTAGAAGAAGACCAGGAGAGACAAAAAGAGAAAAAGCAAGAGTAATATTATTATTATTATTATTAATATGCAAACTTTTGCACTCAGCTGTAAATTGGCTAAATCATTGTGATCATAAATAAAAGTAGCCATAATTGTGTAGACCTAGATCTTTCCACTTTTGACCTTTTAAAACTGGTGAAATTCAGATTTAATTTTTTCCTGGTGGTAGCCTCTGGAGCTGCTGTGTGAGAAGGCCATTGCAACGTGTAACCGGCCGCTGGGAGCGGGAGAAGCTCTGCGCAGAGTCATGGAGTGTCTGGCCTCCGGGATCCTGCTCCCAGGTAAACACTGTCGAGAGAGCGACAGGCTGCATGGGGTTAGAGAGAGACGAAGCAGCACAGGGTGAACGCTTTGGAAGGCTTGGAAAGAGCTGTAGGCAAGACAGTGTGATTATTTTCATTCGCAAAACCTTTTCATCTTGTGTCGGTGGGTGAGCAGTACATTTCCTTTTATGGTCCTGTAATAGCCCCAAACCTGCTCTGTTCACGGTTACTTAGCCTCGACAAACTGCCCAATAAAAACAGCTGCTAGCCCGAGTAGATATTGAAATGAAAACGGCAATTATTGATGGCTTTTCATTGAGCAGATATGCAAAAACTGTCCGACAGAGAACAGGTACATCTGAATAAAGACTATTTAATGGCTTCATATTGACTCGTCTCGGGTTGCGATGGTTAATGCAACCTCATTTCTCGGTCCCAGGCATAACCAATTTATCTGCAATCCTCACATTGCTTTTAGGTGGTTATAATTAATTAATAGTGAAAAATGCATGCATTAATATTTAATTAGCCTACATCGACAGTGCTAGCCTAGCGTCTTTTGCTGACCTTGTTTTGAGGAGCAGGAAAGGCTGCGTAGTTTACTGTAGAGAAGGGATGGGCAGCGGCGTCGGCGGTTTAGAGGAGTCTGCACAGGCCACGCAGTTCAAGTAATGGCTCTTAATGTAAAAGATGGAGGAAATTTGTTGTGTGTTTAAGTGAGCCTCGACTGCTCTCTGTGAATGGAACAAGGTCACGTTCTATCTTACAGGAATACGTACGGCTAAATTAAGATTTACATAATGTTCTACTTACTCCAAATGCTGTCGATCAGCCGAGACACATTTGTTTTCTGAAGTTTGCTGCTTTTATTTTGCACTAGAGCTACAAGAATAATGTTGTTAACCGAAAGTCTCACGGAAATTCCCCATTACTTGTTAGCTACATTAGCCGGGTAGCTCCAGTGCAAAACAAAAGACACCAAACATTTTTTTTCTGATTGACTACACTTAAGTTAAGGGGAAAACCCGTAATAATCTTGTCCTAAAATGCCATCCATCCATCCATCCATCCGGACTTCCATCTATCCATCCAACTGGACTTCCTTCCATCCATCCATCCATCCGGACTTCCTTCCATCCATCTGGACTTCCTTCCATCCATCCGGACTTCCATGCATCCATCCAGACAGCCATCCGGACTTCCAACCTTCCATCCATCTATCCGGACTTCCATCCATCCAGACTGCCAACCATCCATCCGGCCATCCATCCAGACTGCCATCCATCCATCCGGACTTCCATCCATCTATCCGTCCATCCGGACTTCCAACCATCCATCCGGACTTCCATCCATCCATCTGGACTTCCATCCTTTCTTCCGGACAAAAACAAGCAATGAGTAAAAAATAAACAATAGTATTAGTTACAGGGACGGTTCAGAGCAATGCTAGTAAGGTTAACAATGGATGTGAGTTAGCGTCGTCAGTTAGTGACATGATGATAACTGTCAACATTTTCTTTCATTCAGTATTTGCATCGTTTGGTTGACCTATCTGTGTTTCCCTTTGATTTCAGGTGGACCAGGGCTGCACGACCCATGTGAAAAGGAGCCGACGAACACGTTGGCGGCCATGACGGATGAGCAGGCAGAGGCCATTACATACAGCGCACAGGTGACATCACACTTCACTCCTGTCTGATATCAGATGAGAATGAATTTGGCCTCGAATCACTCCTAAAGCGTATCCCTGATCATGAATTATAAATCAGTCGGACAGTTGAGCGGGATGAGCGTAGCGTAACGACTGTAGATCCTTCGGTCAGGCTCAGATTGATGAGCGAAATGTGAGAGAACGTCCGAGGTGTGAGCTACGATGGCGAAAATGAGCTGGAGAATAAGGTAACAGAGAGCTCTCTTCTTAGAGGCTTATCTTATCTGCTGTCTTCACATTACTGCCGTCTGACACACAAGCACACACGCCGGCCTTATCTGTACGGCTGGGCTGTGCGCCGAGTGTCTGCACTGAACCATGTCTCACACACACACACACACACACACACACACACGTACGTTTCTTGAAGGCTGGCTCTCTAATGTGCGTGGGAAAATTGTGTGTGTGTGTGTGTGTGTGTGTGTGTGCGCTGCATCATTAAGTGGATCTTTAGAGCTGTTCCTATTGAAGGAAGGTGAAAACGATGCTGGAATGCCTAATTGCATTGCAGAACATCTTTGAGGACACTTTTTTTCTTCTTTCTCTCTGTTTTCTCTTTGTCTCTCTCTCTCTCTCTCTCTCTCTCTCACACACACACACACTAGAGATTTCTTAACCCAATTCTCAACTTGACTTTATTTTTATAGCACCTTTTTAAAAGTAAAGGTGACTTTATATCAACAATATACAATCAATAGACAAAGGAATATGAGTGCAAAAAGAAAAAGTAAAATGTATGATAAATCAATGAGAACTCTTTATTAAACTGCAATGTTTATAGGGCTACGCGACACCTACATAAGCCCTTCATGACCACTGGCATAAACCTGCATAAACATTTTCGAAGGCAGCTGTCATGACGTTCTAATGCAAGTCTGTCGGGAAAGTGTCATCATAACCTTATGTCAATGACTTATGACTTCAAAAATGAAGTATAAACCTTTTATAAATGTTTATGCAGGTTTATGCCAGTTGTCAGGAAGGGCTTATTTAGGTTTCCTGTAGCTCAATGAACACTTTAAAGTAAAGTGTTACCAAAAATTTAAATGCAAGAATAAGAAATATGAGAAATTTAAGTTTGAATAAAAATCATTAAACAGAAGCTTTGAGAGGAAGGAAAATGCCCTGTCCTTATTATTCCCATGCAAAAACTTACACAATCAGCAAAAATGCACAGGAAATGCAAAGTCAGCTTTTCCCCTACCTAATGCTAACAGGCCGTTTTGGTCTTCAGAAAAAGTGCAGATTTTTTGTTTTCATGCATGCCTTCTCATTAGTAAAGGTGACTGTCACCAGGTTTCATAAGCAAGGCGCACTTTCAGAGCACTTAATTATGACGCCAGTCAGCGGTTGTTTCAAGAATCTGCTCAGTCAAAACGGTGTAATTGCTAAGTATTTGTTTTTCTCTATATAATTTTTTAAGAGTAGTAATTACAGTAATTGATGGTAAAAATAGCTACCTGCAGACTTCAGCAGAGATGGCCTTACTCCACTAAGTGTGTGTGAGAGTGAGAGTGAGAGAGTGAGAGACGAAATTAGCTCTATGGCTGCTGATCTGAAAATGGTCAATAAATAGAGGCTAATGAAAGACAAAGAGAAATAACCAACACAAAATATAATGACTGGCGATTTGAGCAATTAGCTTTGGTAGATTAGACTTTAGCAAACATTTCACTCTAATCGTGCCTGTTTGAAATGATGATGAAACAATATTGTCTATCCTCAGTACTGCACGTTTTGTTAATTAATGAGCTTGGGAACATCCATCTTGACTGCCATTGATTTACTGTTGGCTAATTCATCAACCAAAAAGACATATACTGCATGAGGTTTTGAGATCTCCTTCACTGGGACTGATGGGCACTAAGGCCACAGTCCCTGTACTGTGACATACAGGCATTAGGGCCACGCCCTTTTCACTGGGACTGACAGGCACTAAGGCCACAGCCCCTGTACTGTGACATACAGGCATTAGGGCCACGCCCCCTTCACTGGGACTGACGGGCACTAAGGCCACAGTCTCTGTACTGTGACAGACAGGCATTAGGGCCACGCCCTTTTCACTGGGACTGACCGACACTAAAGCCACGTCTCCTTCACTGGTACTGACAGGCATTAGGACTACGCCCCTTTCACTGGGACTGACAGGCACTAAAGCCACGCCTCCCTGACTGGGACTGACCGGCACTGAGGCCATGCATTCTCACTGGGACTGTCATACAAAAGCCACACCTCCTTAATTGGAACTAAAAAAAATTATTTAACATCTGAAAGAAAAAAGAAAAGAAAAAAGAAGCAGCTCTTTGTGGTATCAGACTTTACAGATACAGACTTTACAGATGATACAGTTGTGATCGCCTCCAGACTTTTGCCTGATTCACTCTGCTTTGAATCGGTGCAGCCATATTGTAAATATTGTAAATCAAATAATATAAATTACATTTACTTTCCTGCTCCGAGTTTTTTTTTTTTTTTTTTGTACATCGTATGTTTTATGTTCTGCAGTTTTTAACACACATGTGAGTTTATGGCCTCCACAGCTCAGACAGGTTTCAGCGCTTCTTTAGGAGTGAAAGGAAAATAAGGCTGTGAATAGGCACCATGTCGTGTTTCGCTCTGAGAGGTACTGTGCATTTGTCGTTTCTGAAAGGATCTGAACCCCCTGCTTGTTCTGTTAATGGGACTCGCTGGCAAAGGCCCATTAGAGCTGCGTTTGATTTTTTTTTTTCTTTCCCATATCTGAGACACACCATGAACCTTCAGACAAACACACCGCATTCTGTGTGACCTCGGGGCCACGGCTCAGCTCTTAGTGTTTCATCAAGGTGAAAAATAACGCCACGGAAGGAAGTGTGTGGAGGTTTTTGCGGATCATGTAGCTCAGCATTGTTCTGTGAATGACCTGTCAATTTAGTCTGTAATGTGCACTACATCAGCCTTATAACTCTGTATATTATTGTGTGTGTGTGTGTGTGTGTGTGTGATGCAGCATGCTCTCCGGCTGATGGCCTTTGGGCAGATCTACAAGGTCTTAGAGATGGATCCATTGCCCTCCAACAAACCCTTACAGAAATACCCCTGGTCAGACAAAGAAGGTGTGCTTTCATGGGTGTGGTCGCTATAATTGCTCATTATTGAGTTGTAATTAAAGCAGGTGTATTAATGCTAAGGATGTTGTAAATCAGGTTCAGGGCTAAAAAGGCCCTATGAGGACGGCCTGATGGACGACAAAGACCTCATCAAGAAGATGAAACGCAACTTGAGAAAAGGTGAGCTTCTCTCATAAGCATTATGGGAACACACCTGTGCCTTGTCAACGTCCCTCCACTTTCCATCTTTCCCACAAATCACCCCGCTCCTCCAAACCAGTCTATTACAACACTGACAGACTCATATTTCTTACATTTCCCTGAAGTGCCTTCTTTCCTTTCTTTCATCCTCTCTTTTGCTTTTTGTTTTCTCTTTTCTTCTCTCTCTCTCTCTCTCTCTCTCTCTCTGTTTTATACGTCTGTATGAATCGGGCGTTGGATCAGCTGGACTCCTCCTTATAATGTTATCTTGTATAACGAAAAATATACAAATATTTGCCTATTATTATAAAATCTGTCTATTATAATAATAAAAAAATTGGACTATTCTGTGTCGTCTTCCTTCATGTTCTTTGTTCTCTGTTATTTTATTTTTAGGTTCTACTGATGGTTCTTCGAGCACTCTTTCTCTCCTGTCTTTTTTCCTCACCTCCCAATCTCTGATCTTTCTCACTAAGGGTACACATGGGGAGTCGATGCCATTGATTTATAATTTCTCAGCGAGTCGTGCAGCTGCCGCGTAGACAAATCGTTTTCAGAGGAGCAGAATTTAGCAATTAGGCCGACGACAGATTGAGTCAGAAACATGTGTCGTGTGAATGTGAGCTGTGTCATTAAACATGGAGGGAGCAGACTAAACGACAGACTACATCTCTCTCTACATCATCATTATTATTATTTTTATGCTTGATTTTAAAGGGTTCCCAGGACCAACTGTTTTCTCTTTTTTATTTCTTTTTTTCTTCTGTACAGTTTTAGACAGTAAAGCAATAGACTCCAACCAGCCCATGAATGCCCTCATGCGGCTGAATCAGATCCGTCCAGGACTGCAGTATAAGCTGCTGTCTCAGTCTGGTCCGGTTCATGCGCCTGTTTTCACCATGTCTGTGGACGTCGACGGAACCATCTACGAAGCCTCCGGCTCTTCCAAGAAGACAGCCAAACTGCACGTGGCTGTTAAGGTAGCGTTTGGGCATAAAGCCACACTCTGTTTTTTTGTTTTTTTTGTTTTGTTTTTTAAAACACATAAATAGCAAGTTTGGGTAGTTTTAGGACAAAATGAAGACTGAAATTTATTTTAACCAACAAGACAGATGGTCAAATAGCGCATGTTAAGATGTTAATAGTGGGAATATATACATATATACACTCACAAGCACTTTTTTAGGAATACTATACTAATACTGGGTAGGGCCTCCCTTTGTAGCCCATCCGCCTCAAAGTTCTATGCGTTGTGCATTCTGAGATGCTTTTCTGCTCACCACAATTGTACAGACTGGTTATCTGAGTTAGCGTAGCCTTTCTGTCAGCTCGAACCAGTCTGACCATTCTCTGCTGACCCCTCTCATCAACAAAATCTGCAGAACTGCCGCTCACTGGATGTTTTTTCTTTATTGTACCATTCTGAGTAAACTCTAGAGACTGTTGTGTGTG
>JAOUQW010000009.1:20285743-20303241 GCA_028565825.1 Olivaichthys viedmensis | reverse complement strand
TGTAGAATAAGTCTGTAATGTAATGAAACGTGGAGAAGGTGAAAGGGGTGTGCAGACTTTCCGGCTTGACTGTAAGCTTTCATGCGTTTCCAGTCGATGCTAAGTTGCGGGCTTCTTGGCTAGCGCAGATCTGAAGGCAGCATATGACACTACCGCCCTCCAAAAAAACCCTCTTCGGGCCTACACGATTCACGTGAAAGGCATATTTATTTTTTCAGCATGGCGAATTTCGCTGAAAAGGCGATGAGTTTGCAGGTCTGTTTCTGAGTACTTCTGTACGAAACTGATTCAAGGGCGGGGCTACGCATGAGCTCAGATTGTGATGTCACTCAATAAACTACCCGGCTTTGAACCAATCATGGGCGCAAAATATGCAAATTATTAGAGGATTGCGATGTTTCGGTAACTGGAAACTTTTAGCCGCAGAATCTGCAGCTAGCTAACTAACTTATCGAATGTTAGTGATGAACAAAATGTTGGATGTCATGGTAATGTTTAAATATATTCTGACAGGTTTTGGCTGCTGTTAAATAAATCTGTGAGAAGATGACAATGTAAATCAAGACTCTGATACTGAAATCCTTGTGACTAATGCAAGCTAGTTTACTAGCAATTAGCAAGGCGGCTAGTTATTAAGGATAGCAGGCGAACACAGGCATTTCTTTTGTTTGTTTTAATTTGCATATTAGTGCATATTCATAGATCCTGGCATTGGTAATGAGGTTAAAGATGTATTTTTTTTAATGACTTATTTTTTGCACATAGGTTATTTTTAATGGTTTAAAATCACATGTTCTGGGGGATTTTCCACATACTACAACTGTCCTGAATGTTTCTGTGCCATTTCTAAAAAAATTTAATTGTTTTCTGAGTCCTCCACTGCAATGCTGCTGCTATAATAAACCACCAATTAGTCCAATAGGCTAGAATTCCCCCCCCCCCCCTCCCCGAGCTGTGTTCATCACCCTGCAGCTCCACACTGCAGGCTTTTTTTGGTTGACTAACCCAGTTTAAAGACAAGCCGGTGCTGTGACTGTTTTAGCACCAGTACATTTCGGGACAGAACATTCCAGTTCATCGTGAGTGCTGTAAATACACCCGATAGTGTAAATGAGCTTTAATTAAAGAGACATGGATATTTTTTCTTTAATACAGCACTCAGACTGTTTCAGAGAGCTGTTTGTGCAGCAAATTCACCAGCCTGTACGCTCAGGGGACGACTGTGTGTGTGTGTTGGGAGTTTAAAACTGAGGGGTGGGGTGCAAGGGGTTGCCAGGCCTGCAATTGTCCTGCACAATTGAGCTACTTTTTTGCCTCCACGGGCTAGGGATGGGCGTGGTTATTTAAATTTCTGGATATCCAAACCCACCTTAGTATTCGTTTAATTAAACTGCTCGTGTCAATCTAATCGTGTAATTAAAAAAAAAAAAAAATATTATTTTACTGAAGTATTACATTTGTACAGTAAAGTTGTGCGAATCATCCTGTAGGTCAGCTGACAGCCTAATAAATCCCATACACCTATGATTTAGAGTAAAACAGGGGCTTATTTACTGCTTTTTTAAAAATCCAGCGCTCCACATTCTTTACTAATTGCGCCTGCTGTCGTAGTTATTTTTTATTTGTACTTGTCCTCAATATATTAAATACTTTAATTGGACTAATTCCCACAAAATATAAACTAACAAGTAACAGACTTTTTTTTTTCTTCTTTTTAATAAAAAACAAGAAATAGACCAATTTTTTCCACTTGCAACATTTAGGCTAACTGCTTTTAGTCAAACAGTTGAAAAAGCCAATTCACTTTAATGGGTTGGTAAATATAACATACAAATGTCGGTACTGACTGTCAGATTGTTATAAATGATGCCTCACCACTGTATATGAACAAATAAAGCGTGTTAATCTGGTAAAATATTACCTTTTATGCACAGTAGCAGGCAGAACTTTGACACAGTTTAAATTTGTCAAAATTGGTGCAGTAGGACTACAGGCTGAAATATAGCCCTGTGCTGTTTAGATTATGGGCCTGGACTGCACAAAATAGCATGAATATTGTATTTTGTAGTGTTTCTAGCTGTGGGCTGTGGTTATGATTAAAATGTAGTGAAATATTTTTAGCATTGTAACTATGTCAAATGCATAGGAAATAAATAATAATATACTACGTTTACTGTATGAATGTGATTTTGTGAGTCATTCTCATAGCTATTCTTTATTTTTAAATAACACGGGACCCTTTTACAACCTCATAACTGGCAATGATGATGATTTTGGAGGTTAATACAGGGGTTTAGGAGGGTCAGACTTTGGAGTTTTAGACTGATGTTATTGACCATTGGGTTGGTTTTGTCACACAGACCTGGCAACCCTGGTGAGGTGTCTTTTGGAAAAGGCCATTCAGAAGCTCGGGCCACGTTTAAATACAGACAGTGCATTCAGAGGCACAGAGGGAGCTCTAGAGGGTTGAGTGTGTGTGTGTGTGTGTGTGTGGGAGAGACAGAATCAGGGCTTTGTGTTGGGGAGTGTGTGGGTGAAAGACGTCCAACATGGACTCCATCAGTCATAAACCGACAGGAAGTGCAGAGAGAGAGAAAAAAAGAGCAGTATATTTAAAAGTAGAGAGAGACACAGAATCAGATTAGGCTTAAAACATTAGCAGCATGTTGCTCGGTTATGAATTATGAATATGATCCACATTAGGCCTGTGTGTCCTTCATCTTTTCCTCGCTGTTGCCCCTGGCCTCCTGCTGCGCTCCCTCTGCTGACAGAATGAGGCTGCAGGTGACAGCGTCGCGCCCTCTTCACCACCCCGCGCTTCATTTCCTCTTCCTTTCTTCCCATTTCCACTCACTAACAACAACTAACGCCGCTTAAAGGGACAGTTAGGCGAAAAAAAAAATCTGATTTACCCATTTTACAACCAAGTCTTTAGTTTTGCACTGGAGCTACGATGCAAATGTAGATAAACAAGTAATGGAACTCTGTCTCACCCAAAACCTTTAAAATAAAAAATAAAATATTAGACTCAGACCACACCCAGTTGTTCAGTGATGTCACACAGACGTGCTTATGTGGTTTAGGACGCAGTGCGACTTCCTGTCATCTATAAGCACGAACTAAACTTCACCATGTAGCTGAACGCTGGAACGTTATTTATGGAGGCGGCCATCTTGGACAACCAGAATCCCTTTTTTTGGGCACTACGTCCTTTAGACACTGCCCCCCAAAAGTTTAAAGGTGGAGTTGCACTTTCACTCACTATGATCATCAGGGTTTGTGTATTTATGGAAATTATTTTGGGTGACATAGAAACACAGCTACAGTGCAAAACTAAAGAAGCAAATGTCAGACACCAAACACGTCTTGGCTGATCGACTACATTTGGAGAAAAGGAGGACACATTGTGTACATTTAATTTTTCACTGAACTATTCCTTTAATCACATCTCACATGCATCATGCTAACAGGCTCACTAGCTCTCTCACGTTAATTAGCAGGGATTAGCATCACGAGGTAAAGTATCAGTCTTAAAGGTCTTGGTGAAGTGATGCAAATGCATCTTTAAAAAAATAAACATTAAATGCACAACACGCATTAATGCTATTAAAGTGATCCACTGGGGCTTGTTATTAGGGCTGGTCAAAATTTTCCTTCATTGCTTTTATTAACGAGGAGAATTGTCATCTTTACGCCACATTTACCTGATTAAATAATCATGTCCTTAACGCCACATAATGATCCTCATCGTGTGGCACCAAAGACATTTTAGACTAAATTTCCTTACTGCGGAGAAATCAAGAAATCCCAAAAGCTCAGGATATGAATCAGGGATGATTATAATGATGATAGTGAGCTCTCAGGTAAAGAGTCAAGCGTAAGACCACAGTGCCCCCTGCTGGCCACCAGGAACCGCTGCACTGCTAACAAGGACAAACGCTTAGGGTGGAAATATTGCTGACATCCAGAAAACATGCTTATAATTCACTTGTTTGACATGCAGAACACGTGTTCGGATCTGCCTGAAATGAAGTACATGTACAAGAAGCTGAGCTTCACAATATTTGGCCTGTGCATGTCAATATAAGAGCTAAAACAAAAGGAAATCAGTCCTTGGTGAAATATGAAGCTCATGTGTTTTTGAGCTTTAAGCTCTTTTTTTTCCATCATTTAAACACTTAAGTTTGGCATCATACAAACATTTAAAAAACGTTAAAATGGTTAACACTTGAGACCTTATGACTTAAGGTGTGAAAGGCAGATGTGTATTCTCACCTCCAGTTATTTTTGGTCCTGTTTAAAATGCAGAAATATTAAGAATAAGGACTAAGATTATGAAATCAGAAACATTTTGGAGACTGCAGTGAATTTGGAGTGAATCCCTGTCTATGATATTGGGCCTTCCCAGTAAAAAGATCAGGTCAAGAAATAAATAAAAAAAGGTTATTTAATAAACTCACCTTTGCAGCAAGAATAAGCATTGTATTGGAGTGTATAAACAGGGTCAAAGAGACTCCCGACTCTGGCTCCTGATTGGAGTCAGAGGGTCACATGACCAAATACTAGGGGTGTAACGATATACTTTGTTCACGATTCGATTCACGATATTGGATTCACGATTCGATATTGTCACGATACTCAAAATATTTTTGAAAAAAATCTGAATAAAGAAAAATGACTGAAA
Source organism: Olivaichthys viedmensis (assembly GCA_028565825.1). Classification (NCBI taxonomy): domain Eukaryota; kingdom Metazoa; phylum Chordata; class Actinopteri; order Siluriformes; family Diplomystidae; genus Olivaichthys; species Olivaichthys viedmensis. Next base: position 20,298,557 of record JAOUQW010000009.1, on the reverse strand, counting down.
AAATACCTTTTTTATTTCTGAAGCATAAACAACGTGCATTTTTGTCTGTATAGATTTGTAAACAAAAAAGAATATTTAGTAATCCAAGAAAACACCAGGAACAGAGATTTATAAAATTCCTAGTTTAAAAAGAAAAAAGCAGCTTCAGCGTACTGAGACTGGAGCCTATAGGCAGTTTAGTGAGTAAATAAAAACATTTCCACGTCGTGTTGGTGAAATAATACATTTATGTTTTCTTAAAGTCGAGGTGTTAAAACTATATTACAGACAGAAAAACTCAATTTTGGTCCAAACCCGATTTCTCGTCATTTTCTCGGATTTAAAAGACAACGGAGCATCTCGCACTCTTCACCTGTTTCTAATAACCACGCTAACGTTAGGAGGGTCACATGACATATGACGTGCTGGTGTGGGTTACGTTGATTGCGACCTCTGGTGGTCAAACAGTGCGACTGCAGTAGATAATAATTAATAGAACTAATAGAATACACCTGATATCACAGATCTCCACGATGCACATCGTCATGTTTTTGCAACGCGATGTATCGTGTCAAGACGCATCGTTACACCCCTACCAAATACTCAACAGTCTTGCGCTTGATGTTTCATTGGATTACCTTCATGCTACACGCGAGCTCCATGAGCTTCTTGGCGTTCTCCTCGGAGCGGTACCGTTTGGGCACGGGCACGCGGAAGAACTTCAGCGCTCCCTCAAAGTCGGACTGCAGCAGGTCGTCCCTCGACGTCTGGGGAGAAAAGAGAGAGATAGGAGACGGATTACGACCTAAAGTAGACCCATGTAGGCCATCTTTATACTCGACAGGAGTACAGCAGATACCAAAAACACATGAAAGACTTAGGCATAGAATGAATAAGCACTTCACACAGCACTTCCTTACCTTCAGCAATGCCAGAGCAACATTAAATATGACACTGATGCCCTATAAAAGATTCAGACAACAACATCATGTCAGATAAACCATAAAACAAGATGAATATCATTTTGAGTAGAACATCAGTGCAGCGTCACACCTCACACAGCAGCAGGTCGATGATGTGAAAGACCATGTAGAGCGGGAACTTGGCTGTAAAGAGGGTGAGGAACCACTGGGAGGCGTACATGTGCGCTTCCAAGCCTATGCTCAGAAAGTGTGAGTACAGATCTGGAATGCATTCCTGCAGAAAAAGAGGGAGGGACCATATGTATACACAGAATAACCAGGAATTCTACAACTTATATGGCTTAATGTCGCCATAAACACCAAACAAAAAGATACAGAATCTAAAAACAAAGTTTTTATATTAAGGACTAAATAAAGCTTTATTAAAAGCAGGAGCATTTGGAAAGTAGATAAAAGACTCAGACAGTGCAAGTATATACATGTTGTAAAATATAAATACGTTATGTGTTATATGCCTAATTTGAGTAATTCATATCTAAATCCTTTTTTCAATTATATCTCGATTGTTTTCAATAAAATAAAAAAAATAAAAAAATAAAACATCTCAATTTACTTTCAAATTGTAAAGCATTTAAAATGAGCACATTGCCTGTTAGATATATATTTTATAAGGATATTTTCATATCATGATCAATTTTCATATCATAATTGCTTAACATTACTATATTACCACAATGTTCTACATATTTACAGATAAACACAATTTATTGTTAAACTTTTTGAAATAAAATTACAAGATAATAGGACAATAAATTTGAAAACCACCTTAAATAAATAAATAAATAGCTTAAAATAAATTTGAAAATAAATTTGAAGTCATTTATGATGTCCTGAAAATAAGGTGCTAATATATCTGATGATTTTGTCTATGATTTCCCTTCCTCCTCGTTCTTCATAATAATAATAATAATAATAATAATAAATATTTGTATTTTTTTGTTTATTTATTTATTTCATTTTTAATTGATCTGGTCATTGATTAATTGTTTGACTGATTGATGAATTAATTTGCGCATTTACTTTTAGCCGAGTAAACTGCATGCATGGTGTAATATGCGGTCATGAGTTGTCATAACACTTGATGTGCAGTATTATAACAGTGTTATGTCACCATTACCAGTAATTGTCATGTCAGGTGTCATAATGTTCGATTTCATGACAGGTTATGTCACATGCTTATATTGCATAACAGTTTTCATGACAGCTCTTCTATGACAACTAAAAGAACGCGTTATAAACATGTCATACCTAATGTCATAATGTTTTATGACAGTTTATGTCTAAAGATATAACACCGTCTAAAGAGAAAGCTAATCAAGCTAATTGCAATTAAAGCTATTTAATTTTTTACTAATTGCAACAGCCAGTTTGCAGCCGTTAAATTGAAAATTGAGCGATTTTTTTCTGTTTCTATATTTTTTACATTTTCTTATAGAAATAAAAAAGTAATGACACGACATAAGCAACTCTTTTATAACCTGACTTAACACTATGACTAATAAATTAGACATTAAATACGTTTGTATGAAGCTCCTTAACACTCTATAACAGACACATGACCCAATTACGGTGAGTGATTTTTATGATGTGACATAAGATGGTTTGACGGTCGTCATAAAGTATAATAGTGTCATAATCATCTGTCTTAAACCATACACTAACTAGAGAGCAATTAGCAAAAATGAGCACGTGACATAACCTGTCATGACATTATGACACCTGTCATGACAATTACTGGTAATGGTGACATAATACTGTTATAATACTGCACATCAACTGTTATGACAGCGCATGACAGCATATGACAGCATATGACACCATGCATGACACATTTATGACGCGTCATGACGCAGGATTCATATAGAGACACACACACCTGCATGAGTCTCTCCAGCTGAAAGAACTTGCAGTGAAGGTCTTCAAAGTTCTGTTTGAAGAGCTCCCTGAGACCGTAGTCAAACATGATCTTCACCAGAACGCTGAACGCCTGCTCCTCTGGCATCTGGACACACACACACACACACACACACACTCATTTAAAACAGTATTATTCTCTCCATGATTTGGATGTTCAGCAATTTAAGTTAAGACCTGCAGCTGGAGAGCATCTTGAACTGATGTCCCCGTTTTTTTGGTGCTGAGATGTTCCAGCTGTGTAAACACTTTTCACCGTGCCCATAAATCTAATAAATCTACATTACCCAGAATCCTCTGCTCACAGAACCGAGCGCGTGACGTGCGAGACTCACGTGGAGCAGCAGCACGGCAGCCAGGAAGGACTGGCCCTGACAGTAGCCGATCTCTTCATCATACACGGAGTACGCCTGGGGGAGAGGGAGAAGGTGGAGTTATAGCATGCGTTATAAGCAGTGGGACATGGAGTACATAAGTAGCGCTAAAGTATTATATGTATTACTGCAGAGTGAGACAGACTTCTTAACAACAGAAGTGCTAGCAGTAAGGGTGGCACTTTAATTATACCCACTTGCGTCATAAGACTGACATAACCATGTCATAAACGTGTCATGAGTTGTCATGACAGTTTATGCCCAGTTGTCTAGCAGTGTCGTGATAGCTGATGATGTTTGGTGCCATTACATGCAAGTCTGCTTTTGTTAGCATATTTATTTTTATATACAAGTTTTATGATAAGTTATGACACGTACCGTTATACTATTGTCGTCATGGTTACGTCTCGGAGGCCGTTATCTCGCTCACGTTGCTTTTAATTAAAACATTTCCATGTACTGTAGCCTATAAATAGTTCCTTTCTGCGAAAAACCACATCATTTATTTTTCCTACTTTCGCTTTAGCGAAGCGCGAGTATAGGCTTAGCCTAAACCGTTATTTATGTTTGTTGCCATGGTTACATTTCAACATGGTTACACAGCATCAACATCGATATAAGCAAATACCAGACACCCGTCAGCCAATCAGAAACGAGCATTTTTGCGTGGCCATGGTATAAAACATCTTACGGCAGTTTTCATGAAGTACAAAGCACAACACTGGTCATTAAACATACGCTAACTAGAGAATATTTACCATGTGACATAAGCAGTCATGGCAATAAACATTATAGCAGCTATCATGAGAATTAAAGTAAACGGCAACTCAAATTATGGTAACTCATGATAGCATATGACATCATCCCTGACACGTTTATGCCACTCTTATGACACAGGGTTTGAGTAAATAGCTCAGCCAAAACTTAAATGTACCCAATGTTCTCCTTACACCAAATGTAGTCAATTAATCAGCACATGTTTGGTGTCTGAAGTAATGAAAGCTTATAGCTACCAGTTTAGCATCACGTCTGAATCAGTCGCCTCAAAGGACCTCGTTTGTCTCAGTGACGCCATTTCCACATAAACGGCTTCATAAAACAGCAAATTAAGTCTGATTTAAAAATAAAAGTGAACTATATTATCATCAGAATCACTTCTAAAGTACAATTCTGCCGTCAAACTTTAGGCCACGCCTCCTACCCGAGTCTGATGCTGGTGTGGAGTGACACCAAACTAAGAAAGTGATTCGGCTTCAAGGTTGACGACTGTTTTTAGCTCTGTGCTCCACAAAGCCCATTGAGGACACGCCCATGTGGGAGGAGTTACACCATGCTAAACTGGTGGTTTATTATTTGTTAGCTACATTAGCCGTAAAGCTCCAGTGCCAAACTAAAGAAGCAAACTTTAGACACCGAACACGTCTCGGCTGATTAACTACAACTATTCCTTTAAAAAATTAAAAAATAAAAAACCTCTCCCTGGCCTACACTCAGTTTAAATCTAAGTACATTTTTGAACAGCAAACCGGCGCCATACTAAACCCGGTGAACTCTTAATTGAGGTGTCGTGCAGTCCCGTGGGTGTGGAGAGCGTACAGTAAGCAGGCTGAATTATTACGAGGTCAATAGAGGGAAATCCATACGGCTCTGAGTGATGGTGGTAAACACCAGAAAGGGGGGGTTGGTGAATTATTAAGAGGCGCCTTAAGACACAAATCAAACACTCGATCTCGGGTTCTCCATCTTTCACCGCCGTCACGATAAACCCAGTGACCTCATCATTGGCGGGAGAGAAAATTCGGAGGTGCTTTAAGCAAATACGAACGTGTGAAACGGTAAAACAAAAGTGTGCGTGTTAGCACAAAAGGCTAGCGATTCATCTGGTCGTCCATTCGGCTGTGTGAATCATTTGAACTTGAGGACCTTCGTATGGGACTCTTAACGTTTAATAGAGCTTCTGCTTGCATAAATCTCCAATTTTCCTGATAGTATAGTGTGTTCACTCGGCAGCCATCTTGGAAATGTATCTATTCATATTCATTTAACTGACATATAGGCTTCTTAAATAAGCATAGCTGTAAAAGAAGTACATAATGCTTCATAGCAGTGTTATAAATGCAAATTTGATTATGATTTTAGCTTGAGTGGCCTGAAATAATTAATTTAGCTGACATATAGGCTTCTTAAATAAGCATAGCTGTAAAAGTAGTATATAATGCTTCATAGCAGTGTTATAAATGCAAATTTGATTACCACTTTAGTTTAAGTGGCCTGAATATAATTTATACAGCTGACATATGGGCTTCTTAAATAAGCATTGCTGTGAAGTATTATGTACACCTTTTACAGCTGTGTTATAAATGCAAATTTGATTATGACTTTAATTTGAAGGCCTGAAAATCATTAATTTAGCTGACATATTCAATTTATTTGTATAGCACAATTCTGCCCTCAAACTTTAGGCCACGCCTCCTATCCGAGTAGGCTTCTTAAATAAGCATAGCTGTAAAAGAAGTACATAATGCTTCATAACAGTGTTATAAATGCAAATTTGATTATGACTTTAGTTTGAGGGCCTGAAAATCATTCATTAAGCTGACATATGGGCTGTAAAAGGTGTACATAATACTTCACAGCAGTGTTATAAATGTAAATTTGATCATGACTTAAATTGAAGGGCCTGAAATCATTCGTTCAGCTGACATATAGGCTTCTTAAATAAGCATAGCTGTAAAAGAAGTATATAATGCTTCATAGCAGTGTTATAAATGCAAATTTGATTATGACTTTAGTTTGAGGGCCTGAAAATCATTCATTTAGCTGACATATGGGCTTCTTAAATACGTGAACTTTTATTCGAAGAATAAACGCTTCATAGTAGTTTTGAATGCAAATAGAGCCCAACTTCAGTTAAACATGCAAATCCATGCTCCTATATGAAGTAGATTCAGTAAATATAGTTTCCAGTTTCATAACCGATGTCTTAAAGCTTCATTAATGTGCCGTTCGTAAAGAAACGGCATAAAAAATTATAGATACAGAACAGGTTTTCTTCTCTTGTTCATGTGAAGACACATTATTAAGTCACATAACAACATAACATAAAAACATTAATGTAATCTCACAGTTGGCATAAGCCATACATAAATCCTGTCTGGGACCCCCCCCCAAAAAAAAATATTGGCACCCACCAATCAGCCTTATTTATGAATTCTGCCAATTAACCACCACAAATATATTAACTAAAGGCATTTGTTTATTTCGGTTATTGCAGACGCACGGATGGATTGTAATGCAGGTGTTCATTATTTAAAATGTCAGTTAACACAAGCGTTTATTACTTTGTTCAACTTTTAGTTTATTAATTATAAAACGTTTTTGATCTGTTAATGATGTGAACGAAAGCAGCAGATAATGTTGGTTAAGGGAATGTTAATGTAAAGCATTAGATTTTATTGTTAGTAATATTTTGTACAGTGTGTTCAGGTGCGCTTTAAATCATATTATCTTTGCAGCATGGATGCTTCCAGACGAAGGAGCGCTCGCTGTGGATTATAGAACTGTACAGTAAGGTTCTCCAACTCCAGGCTTAGAACCAAAGCACCGGGATGCACCAGCAAATCTTAACTAAGTGACCTTTATACTGTTTAGAAAATCAGCAGGTGATTTTTTAGATAATCAGCAGCACCTCACAGGTCGTTTGTGTATATGTGTGTGTGTGTGTGTGGTGTGTGTGTGTATGTGTTTCTCACCTTACAGATCTTGTACAGAGAGTCCTGGCCGTCGCCTCCTGTGTCCTTAAAGTAGTCGTGTGCTGGAAACGTGCGGTTAATGTCTCGAGTGATGGCGCTGTCCTGAGGAGACTCCTGTTCTCACACACACACACACACACACACACAGAAAGAGAACATCACGCTGAGCAACTCAGAACTGAACAAATACATCCAGCCCTATTACACATAGCTCCAGAGCTGTGAGTTCTCCTGCAGGCTGGAGCACATCTGCGCTGAGAACCACATCTGTGTGACTGCTGAGGAACACAGAGGAACTCACACACCCTCAGGCCGTAACACCACAGCATTATGGTCCGTTTCCCACTGTGGGGCGACCGAGTGTGTGTCTCAACTACGCTAAGATGTGCGTGTGTGTGTGTGTGCGTGTGTGTGATACGACAAACGTGTGTATGAGTGTTTTTAAGTGTGTTGGATTAAGAGCTATGAGGTGAAGGAAGAGAATGAGAGAGAGAAAAAGTGTGTGTGTGTGTTTGCTAATCCCCACAGGATCCAGCCTGTACACAGAAGATCTAACGGTTCTTCCAGCTCGCACTGCTCAGCTGAAGAAATAGATTTTTGTCAGTCTAAACAAAAGGCTTTTTTTAGAGCACACTCCAGCTGTTTGGTGAAGAAAAGTGGCTTCTAAAAGAGAACCTCACTGAGAACCTTGGTGTGGCTCCTTTCTTCTCTGATCTTCTCCTTTTTTCTGGTAGGGATTCATCTCGCCGCACTTTATTTAACTACGCTTTAGGGTTGCAGCTTGCATGCTTCCAGACGAAGAAGCGCTCGCTGTGGATTATAGAACTGTACGGTAAGGTTCTTCGACTCCAGTCATAGAACCAAAGCACTGAATGTGGTCTTTACTTGCTAAACAGGTCGTAGCGAAACCTTTAGAGTGGCCTTTATGCATGCAGTCAACACCCTTCATGAAAATGAGCAAAAATAAATAAATAAGACATGCAATGATATTTCTTCAAACATAGGTGTGTGTGTGTAGTAGTGCAATTTTTTTTCTCTTAAAATTATTGGCACCCCCACAATTATTTTAATTTTTTTAAGCTTCACCTGGAGAGAATAACACACTGAGCCTCTTCCTGTAATGTCTAACAAGATTGGAGACGCTTGTAGAGGATCTTAAACCCTTCCTTCATGCACAGCATTTCAAGCTCTTTTATAGCCATCTTCGATTCAGACCACAGGTTTTCAACAGGGTTCAAAAGGTACGGTCCAAGTCGCATTTATTAGCATGAGAATCCGAGAACGTGGCGTAAGCAGAGAGAAGACGTGGGTGATAAACAAACTCAAACTGTTTGAAACCTAAATCCATTGATTTGTGGAGTTTTGTGGTAAATGTGAATGTTTGCATCCCGGTAAAACCCTGTTTAAAAGGCTGGAAGTGTGAAAGATGCAAAGCTCGAACATCACTGGTAAAGTAATGACAATAACGTCCTGGGTTTTGACTGTGAGCCTGACTCGAATAGGTAATTAGCAGGCCTTTGGTAAGTTGGAGCACATCTGCATTGAGACACACATCTGCATTGAGAAACATCTGTACGAGTCTCACACAAGCCCTCAGGCTAAAACACCAAGCAATGCCACATACAAGAACAAGAGACAAAGAGAGAGACGGAGGGAGAGACGAAAAGAGAGACAGAAGGAGAGACGAGAGAGAGAGACAGAGAGACGGAAAGAGAGAGAGAGAAGGAGAGAGAGACGGAGGGGACGGAGAGAGATGGAGAGACAGAGACGGAGGGGACGGAGAGAGAGACGGAAAGAGACGAAAAGAGAGAAGGAGGGAGAGATGGAAAGAGACGGAAAGAGATGGAAGGAGAGACGAGAGAGAGACGGAGGGAGAGATGGAAAGAGACGGAAAGAGATGGAAGGAGAGACGAGAGAGAGACGGAGAGAGAGATGGAAAGAGAGAAGGAGGGAGAGAGAGAGAGACGGACGGAAAGATGGAGGGAGAGACGGAGAGAGACACCGAGACGGAAGGAGAGAGAGATGGACGGAGAGAGAGACGTAAAGAGAGACGGACGGAAAGATGGACGGAGAGAGAGACGTAAAGAGAGACGGAGAGAGAGACGGAAAGAGACGAAGAGAGACGGAGGGAGGAGAGAGAGAAAGAGAGACGGAGGGAGGAGAGAGAGACGGAGGGAGGAGAGAGAGAGAGAGAGACGGAGGAAGGAGAGACGGAGAGAGAGACGGAGGGAGAGACTCCAACAGTGTGCAAGTGTGTGTGTGTATGACCTTGGGGTTCATTCCATGCAATTTCCTCACAGTTAATTTGTTCCACTTAGGCTACGCGTTTAACCCACAGCGTCTCACGTTCTCCTAAAAAAAAATAAAATAATTGGACCTGTGTTACTGCATAACCCTATTTTTGTTTATTAGACCTAATTATCACACTTCAAATTACAAATTAAGACAAGACAGACATCTGTGCTCACACACACGGGGGGGGGGAACTGGTACCAGATCCATCTAGGATTTATATGGTCATGTGACCGAGACTCCTGGGAATGCAGCCCATCTGCGCAGATCATGTGACCCGTTAGAGTTCACACTTATACACAGAGCCAGATTAACCAGATCGACTGTATACACACAACACGGCAGTCTATCACACAACCTCCAGTGTAGATTATACAAGAGTTATTTATAGGAGCACTCGCTCTCTTTTCTCTTTCATCCACTCCTTCACACACACACACAAGAAGAAAACAGAAAGAAAAAGAAGGGGAACTGGAGACAGAAAGATGGATGGACATGAAGCGAGTGGCATGAGAAAGCCAAAGTGAGTTGAAAGGAACGTGAAGAGCATCTGAAGGTCCCATGATCACATGCTTTTAACTTTTAACACTTTTCAAATGAGGAACGTTGCGATCGCAAGTCCCAGCACCCAGTAACACAATCCCTCTTTCACACATGCACTTTTTCCTGGAATTTAACAGTAATTAATGGACAAGGGGTTCAGTGTGAACACAAGCCAGAGTTAAAAACCCGGAGAAGATTAACGCAGCCATGAACCAGGACGAGACAGAGTACAATTCCCGGGAAATCATCATGAGGCTCATGTGTGAACAGAAGCTGATACATTACGGGGAAAGAGGACGGCGTACAAAACACCAACTTCCTGTGTCCTGGTTATTAGGTGTTTTATGAATAAGACGGGACGCTGCATCAATAATCGTGACTGTTTTTAATCTGCTGAAGGTTTTTAAAGGCGGTAACTTCAGCGTTCATGGAGTCGTGTGTCTCCTATTGGAGGGTTTTTGGTGGTTAAATGTGTCTTGGAGAGACGGGGGCATTTACACTTGTAGAACATGAGGATAAAATGCGTCGATCCTCCTGAAGTGCTTTTGAGCGATGATCTGATTTAAATCAGTTTCTAATGTCAAGTGTATTTACACTTTCATGTTTATATGGATTATCTCCATCCCCAAATAATCCTCATACTCAACACACAGGAAACCAGCAGGTGGAAAACACGGGGTCATAGAACGTGGCAAAGGCAAAGAGATGCAGTTTATAAAGAAAGTGTTTCAGGAAATGTGAAGCGGAAATTCCACCAAATCCATTGATTTAATAGACGTCAAAACCTTTGTAACGGGACTTTCTCAGTAAATATGAATGTAAGCATACCGAGAAAGGACGGAAGGAAGGAAAGACAGAAGGAAGGACGGAAGCAAAGAAGGAAGGACGGAAGGACAGAAGGAAGGACGAAAGGAAGGCAGGAAAGACAGAAGGAAGGAAGGCAGGGAGGAAGGACGGACTAAAGGAAGGCAAGAAGGAAGGAAGGCAGGGAGGAAGGACGGACTAAAGGAAGGCAAGAAGGAAGGAAGGCAAGAAGGAAGGACAGAAGGACAGACGGAAGGAAGGCAGGAAGGAAGGACAGAAGGAAGGAAGGCAAGAAGGAAGGGAAGAAGGACGGAAGGACAGAAGGCAGGAAGGACAGAAGGAAGGAAGGAAGGCAGGAAGGACAGAAGGAAGGAAGGCAGAGAGGAAGGACGGACGAAAGGAAGGACTGAAGGCAGGAAGGACAGAAGGAAGGAAGGCAGAGAGGAAGGACGGACGAAAGGAAGGACAGAAGGAAGGAAGGACAGAAGGAAGGAAGGCAGGACAGAAGGAAGGAAGGAAGGAAGGCACGAAGGAAGGCAAGAAGGACAGACGGAAGGAAGGCAAGAAGGACAGACGGAAGGAAGGCAGGAAGGAAGGACAGAAGGAAGGAAGGCAAGAAGGAAGGGAGGAAGGACGGAAGGACAGAAGGCAGGAAGGAAGGCAGGAAGGACGGAAGGAAGGAAGGCAGAGAGGAAGGACGGACGAAAGGCAGGACGGAAGGAAGGAAGGCAGAGAGGAAGGACGGACGAAAGGAAGGACAGAAGGAAGGAAGGCAGGAAGGAAGGAAGGAAGGCAGGAAGGAAGGACGGACGAAAGAAAGGACAGAAGGAAGGAAAAACAGAAGGCAGACAGACTTTATTGATCCCCAATGGGAAATTTTGGACACAACAGTAGCCGAAGAACAGGGGACATTAAATGCACAGAATAAATGTTATAATAATAATAATAATTACAAAACTCATTCCGTCTCTCTCTCTCTGCTCATCATTGTATTAATCACAACTAGCATCCACTTATAACTAGCATAACTGTATTCATTAATTAGCATGAACTTAGCGCATGTCGTATTTGAAAGTGCTCTTAAATAACCATGCCAACCTTATAAATGTATACAAGTGCAATATAATGATCACTAACTTATCTATAGACAAATGATTTGCTGTTATTTGTACAACAGGGAGTATAAAACAGCTTAAAGGCATAATTTGATCTTAAGTGCCCATGTTTTAGGTTTGTTTACTTACTGACGAATGTTTTTGTTGCTGACGTTTTGCTAAATTTCACATTTCCAAGGCAACTCGAGACCCATTTAAAAATCTGTAAAAAATAATAGCCATGATCTGGGCAGCCATGCTGGCAAAGCTGGGGAAAAAACACACCCCTTTTCCCATGTCAAGTGACACAAGGGTCATTTGGTCAACAGGTTTAGGAAACTTATTAAAACGAGTTTTAATAGACTTGTGTTGGGTGACTAAAAGTTAAACATTGGATCTTAAAACATTCACATGTGGATTTTCTGCCTTCTAATATGCACGGATTATGAAAATGAATGTGAATAGTGTTCAAACAGTGAAATTTATTCTGACAGCTTTAACACACACACACACATAGTGTATGCAGAGGTACGGTACAGGCAGTGCAGACAGTCTCCCACCTCTCTAACTGTCAGAGTGATTTAAGAGTTCCTCAGCAAGGTGACTCTCACACCACCGGGCCTGTCTCTAATCTCCCCTCACCACCAAACCTCCCCTGCTCCCTTACAGCAAGTGCACTTGGATCCATTTAACGTTGACGACTAACATTACTTCGATGATTTAAAGGTCCTGCACAGTATTTTTCCGTCTTACTCCAAATCTTAACCTAGTAGAAAGTATGTTGTGCACAGAGGAGTCCATAAAATGACATCTGAAGTTTTAATCTTGTTATACTGCCCCCTAAGCAAGCTTTAGGAACTACACAAAATTTGACGTTATCAACGACGTCATGTATGAATTTGTTCGCCAAAATCTTTATTTTTGACAGGAATAAAAATTTTAAAAAATGTGCAGGATGTCACGTGCGACGGCAGCCACATGCTTTTGTTTTCATTTGTTCCCGTCACGTGAAGTATGTTAAATGTTCCCAGCTGTTCCTCGTCTGTCTTCCCTTGATTTCTAAGTGTTTAAATACCCGC
>JAOUQW010000009.1:20253874-20270697 GCA_028565825.1 Olivaichthys viedmensis | reverse complement strand
ACTGTAGAATAAGTCTGTAATGTAATGAAACGTGGAGAAGGTTAAAGGGGTGTGCAGACTTTCCGGCTTGACTGTATTCACTTCGGCAAACACATAAAACGGACAACACGTGTTATTTTGTTCATGTGAAAAACGCAATCCTCAGTGGAGCCGGTTAGTAAATCAGTGTGGACATTTTTTTTGCAGGTGTTTTTAGTAAATCAGGACCCGAGTACCCGCTCCCGCAGTTGCTGTTCATAACCGCTGACAATTGTTTGTAATATTTAATTAAAATTCAAACTTTGTAAAAGTTCTAACTGTCACAGAGCGTAGGAATGAAAATCTCATTGGATTAATGAACTTTTATGGGATCATACAGAGTGGTGATGCATGTTTATAATAAACTGATGCTCACTACAGATATTTGCACGTTATATTTACTAAACCCATGAATGGAAACACAGAAATTATGCTCCACGCCCCCGTGTACTTGACACACGTGAGCAGCGTCCGGGGTAAAATGAAAAGCCACGTCAGTTCTGGTGTCAAATGGGCTCAACCCACAAACCAGAGGTACCCGATTTGTGCCCATTGTAGCTTAAGACTTTTAATGGAGTTTTAGTGAACGTTATTGGAAATGTACGCTCTTCTCTTTGTCCTGCGAGCTTCATATCTGACGCCTGCTCCCGCGACTATTTTCTTGGGTCCCGCGGGATCCCAGTCCCCATGCTCACCTCTACCGTGATGCATCTCTGCGGTTATTTGAATGCTGTAACAAGTTAAAAAGACATTAAAATAAATTTTTGTACCAACCGTAAAAAATTTTCTTATTTACTTAAAAAGTAAAGAAAAAGGTACATTTTGGAAAAAAATTGGTTGGAAATTTCTTTCAGAATGCTTCGTTAGCAAAACTTTTACATATTGTGATGCACATCATGTATCGTGACGATGTCTTTAAGTATTGCGATATGATATTTTTTGCCATATCGCTCAAGCCTACATGAACAGTACTAATGCACGGCTTCTGCAGAAACACCGCCGAACTTCAAACACTTCAAAACAAGCTGAAAACTATTTTCCTGGGTCCCGCGGGATCCCAGTCCCGATGCACACCTCTACCTTGAAACCTGCTCATCCTGTGAGAGCTGGCTTTACTGCAGTGACCGTACAGTATCATGCTGTCGTATGGAAACACAGATGCTGTCATGTGGAAACTCAGGCCAGAAGTTACAGTACAGAGATCACAGAACCAGAGAGGTTCCAGTTACTGAAGTGCGATGTGAGAACTGACTGAGGTGAAACTAACATGCGGGCATAGTGCCGAGAGCGACAGCACCTTTCCCCTCCAAAGCCACACAATCCTGCAGTTATTTCCAGACGTTCTCTAATTACAAGCATTAATAGCGAATGACAGTAATACAGTAATATTTAGATTCTTGTTTCAAATAACATTGTTAAGCTGCATTATGTGATTTTTAAGCAAGCATTTTAAGTTTAAGTTGATTTTTAAGTTAACACCAAACATGTCTTGGCTGTTCGACTACACTTAGGAAAGGGGGAAAACTGTTAATTTGATATTTTGCGGAAATTATTTCTTTAATACAGTAACGTAGGGCTGGGCGATATGACGATATGATTATAGATATCACGATACATCAACATTGTGATACACTTTATTAAGTATCGTCGGTATTTTCATGTGTCAGTGCTTCTATAACTCCATTGCAACTCGCTGTAACAAGTAAAAAATTGGACGTTAAAAACCGTTAGATTTTTTTTTTTCTCTCATGTTCTTCGGTAAAAACATACATTTTGTAAAATGTTGGTTTGGATAAAAAAATTAAAAAATCAACGTATAGATTTTTGCTAGCAAAACTTCAGCAAAATTACATCATGTATCGTGATGATGTCTAAGTATTGTGATATAATATTTTTGGCATATAGCTCAAGCCTACATTAACAGTTCTATTGCACAGCTTTTGCTTAAAAAATCAGGAATTTCACTGTATTATAGAGTTTTGCGATTCAAGAGCAAAAAACGAGACTTCAGTCAATGCATAAAAGCCGACTACAGAGGAACTAATGTACGTAGAGAATTTAAGGTTGTAAATCATGTCGCTTGATGGGTGGAAAACGTCCCCGGCTGCTCAGTGGAAGGTGTTTCTGCTGCTGTTATTTCCTCAGTCAGTCGTACTTTAGCCCAGGACTAAATGAGTCCGAGATGGACCATGCCGTTGGCGTGTGGTATAAAGTGCCTCAGTCAGCTCCCCCATCACACTGCTCTCTCCTCTCATCATGATCGATACTCTCGCTCTGCCTGATGCTAATGGTATGCTAATAATGCAAGTCTTCCGCAGCTCTACCTCTCGTACGGGCTTATGTTTCAAGCAGACAAAAAGAAAAGAAAAAAGCAGCCACTTTTGGTGGACAAAATGCAGATTAGAATTTTATAGGAACGCTTCCGTGCGACGCGGCTAATCAAAATTGACTGTAATTACTTAAAAGATTTAGCATTCGAACTGATTAGAATATTAACGAGTGTATAATGTTGTAGAGCCACAGACAGAGTGAACATTAGCTGGAGCTGCACTGGGTTCATAATCACAATCCACAGGAGGTGAAAATTTACAAGGAGGCAAGATCATCATTTTATTGCAAGCTTTAGTGAAATATTGACTATTTCTGAAAATGCAATATTGTCAATAGTTTCATTGCTGCTGTTTTGCTAATGTTCAGCTGTCTGTAAGCACAGGCACATGAGGATAGAGAGGGGGCGGGGCTTAGCGCAGATTTAATTAAAGAAATAGTGAGAGTCTGATCTTGTGCTGTTCTTAGAAATGAACTGAAACCAGTCAGATTTCCTGCCGACTGAACCACCTGCTGCTGTTTAATCCAGCTTCATATTTTTATTTCATCCTTTAAAGTCCTTAGAACAGAACAGAGTAGAACAAAATAGAAGAAAATGGAAAAAGATGGAACCAAGAGGACAGAATCTAAAATTAATAATAAAATAAAATAGAACAAGTCAGAATAGAACACAAAAGAATAGAATAAAACAATAGAACAGAAAATATAACAAATCAGAAAAGAATAAAACACAACACAAAAGAATAGAACAGAACACAAAATAGAACAGAACAGAACAAATCAGAATAGAATACACAAAAGAATAGAACAGAACAAATCAGAATAGAATAGAACACAAAAGAATAGAACAGAACACAAAATAGAATAGAACAGAACAAATCAGAATAGAATAGAACACAAAAGAATAGAACAGAACACAAAAGAATAGAACAGAAAAGAAAGGTAAAAAACAGAATAGAGAATAGAAAAGAACAAAACAGAACAAAATGGAATGGAATAGAATTTAATAGAATAGAATGGAAAAGGATGGAATAAAGAGAACAGAATAGAAAATAATACCAGAGAATAGAAAAGAACAAAAAAAATAGAATAGAAGAAAACAATAGAAAAACAAAACAAAAACGTGTGTTTCCGGTGTTTTGTTTTGTTTTTTAACTATAAAGAGTTGCACCAACTAATGTGAAATCAGTATCTAGTGCGTTCCCCCCCAGTTCGGTGACAAAAACTCTATTTTTGAGATGCTGTTCAAAGTCACAGACTTTATCTAAATCATGTGAGAGATTCATTTGAATAATTCACTGCGATTGGCCCATAGCAGCCAATCTGCTGCATGTTGATTGGACGCCATGGGCCAAACAGGCTGCGTCCCAATACTCATACTAGCGTTCTAAATAGAAGTCACGTAATTAGATAAAGTAACAGCCGGTGGCGCACTATTATTTTTTTTTATTTAGTGCACTAGTATGCAATTTGGGATGAGGTGATAACACAAACTCAAAATGACGAGTGGAAAAACGCCTGGAGAAACGAGCCATTCCTGCTGCAAAGCGACACTTAAATCCCTTTATTTGTTCCCCAAACATAACCAAACATTCAAATGGAGATTTTTTTTTGCCTTCAAATATGTAAATATTATGAAAATTTGACAGCAGACTAATGGGAAGATTTTGCCATCACGTTATATTTAGAGCCCCCATTTGCTAAAGCGCCTTGTTACACTTCTGCTGCATCATAATATTGAAAGCTTTCTGCTCACAATGTCTTCCCCCCCCCCCCAATGAAGCTATTACAGCCATGAAAATCCTCCTCCGGTAAGTTGTGCTGTCCAAAGTGGCTGTATGATGAAAGTTGACCTCACACACACGCACGCGCACACACACACACACTGTTGAAGACGGAGAATAGCTGAATACTGGGTGGACCACAAACACCACGGTCCGTTTAAATCAGACGTTCTGGTGAAAAAAGAAACGCATGAGATCATCAGCTACAGACACATGGACACTGCCATCTATTTCTCACACACACACAGACAGACACACACACTATTTAGGCTCTGGCATGGCTGCATGGGGAAGCAGAAAAGAACATCTTGTGGCCACCTGGGACCCCCGTTACTGCGGGATGTTGATTTTACATAATTGTGAGTGACATGGCTGTGCCTAGTGAAAACACTGCACATGCCCGTAGCCAAGCAAACAAAACATGCTTCCCTCTACTCCGCCTACAGGAGAACGACTCAGAATGATCCGCTCTTAGAAAGGGGGTTATACATACATAAAGAACCTTAGAGCACACAGAAATGCATAATGTCATCATTTTCCATCATTTTATATAACACATATATACTGAGTGAGATTTTCAGCAGGGCTGCATGAACCATTTACAGTTTAAAGAAATGTCTGATCTAGTGCTGTTCTTAGAAATGAACTGAAACCAGTCAGATTTCCTGCCGACTGAACCTCCCGCTGCTGTTTAATCCAGCTTTAAAATCCTTAGAACAGAATAAAATACAATTGAACAGAACAAACACAATAGAATAGAATAGAACTAAATATAGAACAAAATAGAACAGAACAGAGAACACAGAATCAAACAAACTAGAATAGAAAAGAATAGAACAAACAATAGAATAGAACAGAATAGAACAAACAGTAGAATAGAACATAATAGAACAAACAATAGAATAGAACAGAATAGAACAAACAATAGAATAGAAAATGAAATAGAACAAAACATAATAGAATAAAAAACAGATCAGAAAAAATAGGATAGAAAAGAAATGTAAAAAAACGAATAGAGAACTGAATTAAACAAACAGAACAGTAAAGAATAGAACACAATGAAATCCAAAAGAACAGAATAGAATGGAAAAAATAAATAATTGAATGGCATAGAATAGAAAAAGAAGTTACTTTCGTCATTTTGCTTTAAATTCTATTTGAATTTACCCCTTGCTACCCCTAATGCCTGATATCTTAGCCTTTTCCAGGACAAACTCCGCTCACTGCTATTCTGTTAATTTGGTGAACACTGGACCCTCCAGCAGCCCAAAACTGAAGAAACACACACACACACACACACTTTAGAACTTCACATGTATTTACTGCCAAACACTTAAAAACATGTCATCTGATGTTTAAAATGGGATCAAGCCGGCATCGTCTTTATTTCCGCATGTCAAAAATCGCAATATGTTATTTTTCTTAAACAAGTGTCTAATTTTAATATGTGTACACACGCAGCAGAACAAATCCTCGAATAATCAAGCGAGTTCCTCATCATCATCACGTAACCGTTATCAAGGAATTTCACTAAGAAATTGAAAAGTACCCCCCCCCCCCATCATCCAGCCTCTAGTTCACAATAAAACTGTACAAACAGCGTGTAGCCATGTTTAGTGTGAGCAGTGCAGCTGAGGCCACCTCTCCATACGCCCCGGCACAGATGTGCCACAGAACAGCAGCAGCTCTGCGGTAGACCTCAGCGTGACACTGCGCCCTTGCTGCAAACCACAGCTTCATTTATTAATCCGCACAAAAGAATCTCAACACGCACCCAGAACCCTGTTTATGCCTCACAGGATTGGGGTTGATCAGCATCACCTCTACCCTGACCTGTACAAATTCAATAAAAGAACACAAATAAACGGGATCTAAAGGGCATCGCTAACGAGGCACGAGCGGGCCTCGCATTACGCACAAATTACATTAGGAAGCAAACAGGGACGAGGCAGAGTGGCGCAGATGATCGGCAGGAATAGACAGCGATGCGCTGCGTGTCGTTTGTGACGAGCTGATGTGCAGCGTTTTTGCCCCTCGTCCTTCTGTAACGAGCCCCTTAAGGACACGGAGAAATGATTGACATGTACACTGGGTACACAACTTAGTTTTAAAACACAAAAAATTTAAATAACATCCAGGAACCGCGACGCTAAGCCTGCGAAAGCCTGGACCTTTTTCGCTCTCACTCTAATATATATATATATATATATATATATATATACACACGACGGGTCCCGGTTCATTCCGATGTTAAATAAAGAGAAGAACACATAACTAGAGCAGGTGCACAAATAAAAGTGGCTCTGAGAGGCTCAGTCCCCACCTGGCATGCGCCCTCAGTGCCCGAGATAGCAGCCGTACGGTCCTGTGGGAGCTTTTACTCAGCGTGCCAGCCCCGACTCGAGCCAAGACCTCCCTGAGGGACTGGGTCTGAGGGTGGGGGAGGATCTGGGGCTCTAGAGCGGACAGCTCGTCCAGTAATTTTCCCCTCACTAAAAACTTTCAGCTAGCTTTTTCGGAGGTTTGGGCTGAACCACAAAACAATAGCGGGCCAAGAGGAACAGGATCAGCTGTTCTGAGGAAGAGGAAGGCCATGAATCATGCGTAATGATTTAACCATTAGTAGTTTATTAGCGTCACCGAGACGCACTTTAACCTCGATAAAGTGATGATATCGCTTAAACACGAGTTTGAGTTCTAGCTTTAGACGTCGGATCGTTTTCTTATTTGTGTAAATCAAATTTTCTCTCTGCGTCTGGAAAGTCAACAGTATTGATGGAGCTTCAGTTGGAGCAGAGTGAAAAGGGTTTTAAGGTTCCAAGAACACGACTCGGGTTACATCCTGATCTCAACATCAGCATGTTATATGATATTATGAAACAGGAAGTGCTCCCGAATCCACAAGGCTCCAGAATTGGGTGGATGGAAATCAGTCACGGACGGTTTAAAAAAAGACCGCAAGACCGTGGGAACCCTTTTCAGGTCTATTGAGCTTCACTTACACGAGCATGTGTACAGATTTTAATATGCAGCTTTAGACACCTTTTGTAGGCGTCCATTATCAATATGAGTAATCCTTCCATAAAAGTCCAGTCACTTCCTAACAGCGGACACACCTGCAACTGAGATGGGGGGAAAAAATGATGGAAATGTTCTAGAGAAAGGCATGTTTTTGTATGTTTTGGCACGAAAGATCTGAAGAACCAAAAAAGAACACCACGAGAGAAGCAGAGGAAGATAGAGAGGGAGATAGACTGGAAAAACAAGGTGAGGGGAAATGGATTAAAACTCTTTAAATAATCATTAGACTTCGACAAACACACAAAGATTAATGCTGCTGAGGAAAACTTTGGGGAGCCGTTTCACATGGCACTAAAAAAATAAAAAAATAAATAAAAACCTCTTCTGTCATACTCTGATAATATTGAACGGAAAAATATTGCTGTAGACCTGCAGGACTGGATCTGGTAAAAACCTTTTTCCACCGACAAAGTGCTGGTTCCTAGTCCAGAACCCTAAAAGAGGTGGCTATCAGTCGGAAAAATCAGTTCGGGTCCATCCCAATTCATAATCTGGAACTTTAGGGGTTAAAAATGTTGAAAATTGATGGGAGAACAAAAAAGATTTGCAAAATTAATATCGCAATGGTTAATTGATCTGGGTGGTCTGGAGAAGCTGTGTGTGTGTGTGTTATATATATATATATATATATAGCACTCAGAAGATGCGTTTAGCTATTTATTCTATGTAACTGTTGTCTATGACGATGTCTCTGTGCTGTGTATATATAATGCCTTATAAAAATTGCATTCGAATGCATTTGAATATTAATGAGGTATTAAAATGAGGGTGAGTTTTTATTCCTCCATCAGACGAACAGACAAAATACAAACACTTTCCACTCGGGGGGGCTTTTCAGATGTTCGTGAGTGATGATGTCATCACGTTTATTATTTACTTTATTAGCTGTAGCGTAGCGGCAGCCGTGCTAGCAAGCCTTGTGACGGATCTATACTGCCCCCTACTGACACGCCCCTTTTTCTACGGCAAGCCACAGGCTCGTTTGGCCAAAAACGTAGACTTGCTCTATAGACTTGTGTTGGGTGACTAAAAGTAAAACATGACGTATTAAATATTCGAATGTGGATTTTCGACCTTCAAATGCGTTAAATATTCTGTAAATTCGAACGCGTTTAAATTAGACTTCTATCTACATCAGTGAAGTAGAGTCAGAGTCCGAGTCAAAGCCCTGGGTCGGGGTTCACGGGCCTACCTTCGTGATGAGCGTGCGGTACTCCTCCACCTGATGGTCGTTGTTATGGCAACCGGCCAGGAGCTGCCACACCTCTCCCCTGAGGGCTTCTGGGACGCCGCTGCGCACGAGCGCCGGGAGCTGCTTGGGTCGCACGGCCAGGTTCATGTGCCTGAGGACGACGTCAGCACAACGTAAAGCCAATGTCTCGCATCTTTCCAACATTACATCAACATTACATTATCTGAATTCTTCGCTCTTTAAAACGGTGACAAAACATTAATTTCGTTTGGGCCGTAATAACAACATCCACATACACTCGAGGATGAAAAGCTGCACGACCCTTGTACTGAGCGCTTTTTCGGGACTGTAAGGTTAATTAGGTTTATTCTGTATTTTACAGCATGTAATTCAGATCGCTCAGTGGATAACGCGTTCATATCCTGTAAATCACAAAGGAAACAGAAGAAAGAAAGGATTTATTGATGCTGATGTAGCGCTTAGGCTCTCTGTACGTCTGCTAGGTTTATTAATTCGCCTTTTAATTTCCTCGTGGATTACGGCGGCTGTGTATAGCTCCGGCATTTTCATCCTGGCTGAATTTACTGAAAGGCCACAAAAAGGCATGTTTAAAGTGTGATGTAAGGGCAGGAAAGAGACACACACACACACACACACACACACACTTCCTCTCCCGCGTTCAGGAATGTAGGAGTTGTAAATTCAAGAGTTTATCAGTGAGGTCATATTGTTTCCTTCCCTCCGTGTCCTATTCAGATAATCTGTGTCTTAAAGCTCCGTATCGGTCCGATCGGAGTGCTATTCTTTTTTCGGGATGTATTAGGAAACTGAGAACAGAGATGATCATATCGGATTTTTCACTCCGAAACATTCCAGTATTGTTTTTCACTCCTTATAGAGTGTGACTGTTTTATTAATGCGTGTACACTTAAGTCCCAGTTTATCAGCTCCACCTACCACACAGCTCACTTTGTAGAATTACTGACTGCAGCTCTTCTGTTGCTCTGTACAAAGTATTGTGTGCATGTGTGTGTGTGTGTGTGTATATATATATATATATATATATATATATGTGTGTGTGTGTGTGTGTGTGTGTTAGATTTTCGTTTCTCACTCTTGTAACTCCAGATCTTTTCTATTAGTTTCACTGTAGTTATAATTATATTATTATATTATTATAATATAATTTTTACATTCCCAAACATTCATTTTACAAAAAAATATATTTTATGTTACCGAGAAATGTTTGTGCATCATTAAAGAAAGTGAGATATTCAGTACTAGAGCACTTTTTTTGAGATAAAAACAGAATCAAGGCTGTTCTGGGATTTTACCTGCAGAGACAGAAGCAAGTGAGAACCAAAGTTCTGCAGAAGAACCGTAACAAGTTCTGCAAGATTCCTGGAACAACCTACCAGCTGATTTCCTTATAAAACTGCACGACAGCGTGTCTAAGAGAATTGATGCCGTTTTAAACACAACACACTGATTTTAGTTTTTTTTTTTAAACTGTTTACTGCTTTTTATAGCATTTTTATATTCAGGAACTTTTAATATCATTATTTTTAAAAGCATTTTCACTTTACAGAACTTCTCTACATGTGATTAAGACTGTTGCACAGTGCTGCATGTTTGGCATGCGGTCCTGTACATCCCTCAAGAAGTACACATGCTTAATTTAGTAGCAATTAGGAACAAGACCAAACAAAGGGAGGGGGCTTGGAGGATGGAAAAACAAGGACGATGACAGACATGCAGATGTGACCCGGGCGGACACACACACACACACGCCATGTGGCGCAGAGGCAGCCACAGTCTGTAATTAAATTCCTGTGCTTTTTAATTGAATTCATCTCGAGGTTTTGATTAAGAACAATGAGAGTAATGGTAGAGAGAAATAATCTTAATAAGACCCTTATCTGGCTCTGGACCCCCCCTTCATTTTATTCTCTCCCTCTTTTTCGTTCAGTCCTCCTTCACCTCCGTCTCGCTCTTCCTCATTTTCCTCCCATGAATGAGTTCTCAAATTAGAATAGTCTGTGTGTGTGTGTGTGTGTGTGTTACTGAGGTTAAGGTTAGCATTAATTAGCTACAGTTATCATTATGTCAATGGAGGTCTTCACAAGGATAGAAAGACAAATGTGTGTGTGTGTGTGTGTGTGTGCGCGTGTGTTACTGAGGTTAAGGTTGGGGGAGTGTGTGTGTGTGCGTGCGTGCGTTACTGAGGTTAAAGTTGGGGGAGTGTGTGTGTGCGTGCGTGCGTTACTGAGGTTAAGGTTGGGGGAGTGTGTGTACGCGTGCGTTACTGAGGTTAAGGTTGAGTGTGTGTGTGTGTGTGTGTGTTACTGAGGTTAAGGTTAGCATCAATTAGCTACAGTTATCATTATGTCAATGGAAGGTCCTCACAAGAATAGTAAGACAAACGTGTGTGTGAGCGCGTGTGTGAGCGCGTGTGTGTCGCAGCAGGTCATACTGCTCAAGGACAATGCAGCAGTGAGAGACCTGGAGAGGCAAAACCTTTGACTTCTCTTTTTTTGGTTCTTTTCACATTATTTTTTATTTTTATTTCATTTTTAACATTTTGGAATTAAATTTTATTTTAAAAAATTTGTAAACTGTAAAACAGACATTTGCATTTTCCTCTTTTCCATTCAAACGACACCATGGACGATGCAAACACAACAGTTAATCCTGTGATACTGAGCATTTCTTCCACACACTCACACTGTGTTTATACACATCACCGTCACTTTTGTT
Source organism: Olivaichthys viedmensis (assembly GCA_028565825.1). Taxonomy (NCBI): domain Eukaryota; kingdom Metazoa; phylum Chordata; class Actinopteri; order Siluriformes; family Diplomystidae; genus Olivaichthys; species Olivaichthys viedmensis. Next base: position 20,259,537 of record JAOUQW010000009.1, on the reverse strand, counting down.
TAAAATCTCTCTTAAATATTCTAATAAAAACAAAAAACAAGACGAGACTTCGGTTATATTCTTACGTTCTTTTGGAATTAACAAATCATTTGGTTTTAGGCATAATAACTCATTTGGATAACAAATAACAATAAGCGCTGGCTCAGAGTCCCAAACACGCATGGAAAAGCAGCCGCGCACTTCCTGTGTGTTTTAATGAGCACTCACCATTTAGACAGCAGGTCTCCCCACGTCTCCAAAATCTTCTCCGCGCACTCTTTAGACACGTCGCCAGAACCACTCAGCAACGGCTCGTCATTATCTGAGAGCGACAACAGACGAGAGAAAGAGATGAACGCTTCTGTAGAAATCTCAGGGATATTATCAAATTTAAAAAATAACTTTTTTTTTATACTTTAGTGGCTCAATTATTCATCGATACGCAAAATTAAGATCGTGTTTTTGGCAATACGGCAATCATGCAGAGTCCTTCGCCTTTTCTCATTATTGAAAAAACAAAAATTACTTTCCAGACTTGTGTTCGTTTTTGTTTTTTTCTTGCTCATTTTTAAAAGGTCATGACATGAAGCATCCCTGCAGAAAATAAGGGAAAAGTTTCAGGATCGCGCCGTTTCTTTTCATTTCCTTTATTTTCTTCGTCTCAAGGGGCAAAGACATGACTAAAACACTTTTTTGTAATATGGAATTTTCTCAGGTGGAGGAGGAAGAGAGAGGAAAACACTGACATTCCTGATCCGGATGGAAATAAAAAATCACAGAGTAGCACCTGCACACAAGGCTTTACTCCGATTAAGGCAAAACTCATTTTATTATAGACTACTGTCAACATTTCTCATTTTATCGCTTGCATTAATTTTTGTGTTAACTATGATTTATTAAAAACACCCACTAGAACCTCGGAGATCTGCATGAACGCTCATTTGCATATTGCAGCTTTCTGTAATATCAATATTGCAAAGGCTAATAATGCGATGACGATTAGCAAAATAATATTTTCTTTTTTTTTCTTCTTTTCTCCTCATTTTTATTCCTCAATCTAACTAGCCACAGTTAAAATGCTAAATTGTTAACCATGTCGTGCACCAAGATGGAGGAACTTGGTTTTTTTTTTTCGGATCCTTTAGGGAAATTGTGGAGGGCGATTCAAGTATTAATGTGCATGTTAGTAATAAATGTTAAAACAGTTTGTAATGTGTGGTTTAAATGGTGACATGTTAACAATCTATCAGCTGTAATGAAGAAATAATGCACATATTATAAACTAATGTCCACAGAGCTTGTCATTTGTGTCTTTATTGTTTTTTCCGTTCCTGTGTGTGTGAACAAGGATATTTCTGTATAACTGTGTTTGCATTTACAGTACTGTGCAAAAGTCTTAATCACATGTAGAGAAATTCTGTAAAGCGAAAATGCTTTTAAAAATAATTAAAAGTTCCTGAATATAAAAAAAATGCTATAAAAACTGCATCAATTCTCTTAGACACACTGTCGTGCAGTTTTTATGTAAAACCCTACAACACAGTGTTTCCCTTTTAAGGAGAACGCTTTAAGAAGAGTGTACTTAACAAGAGGTCCCAGTAGGATTTTGAAGAACCATACTGAGGTGCAAAGAACCCTTTGGGTCAACCTTCAGCGGATCCATGGAAAACAGAAGTGGAAATGGTTCTACCCCTATACTCTTTGGATGGTTCTAGTTTTCTATGAGGGCGAAAAATATATATTTTTAAAAATGTTGGAATAATTAAATGTAAAATGTGCTCTTTTTTAACTACGCACTAATGCAGAAGACATCAAATAAACATCAAAGACTACATTTATATCTTAAACATTGAGAGTGTCAGACTTTTGCACAGTGCTGTATGCAATTGTTTATTATTAAAGTAAGATTTATTAATGTGAATAAACAGAAACCCAGATATAATGGAGGTCTTCAAACACAGCAGAGGAATTATGACAGGAGTTATTCAATTGTGTGTGTGTGTGTGTGTGTGTGTGCGCACTCACCTTCCTCCTCGTCATCCTCAGGAGGTGAGGGCACCATGGAGCCGTGTGAAGCGGAAGACAGGATGCCGGGGCTGGCCGTCGTCTTCTTCCTCTCCCTCTCCGTCTCGCTCTCCAGACTCGCCACCTCGTACAGCGTATCTGTGTTACTCTTCCTCTCCAGCTAAAACGGAGACACAAGACCAGCTGTTAAACCATCAAACAGACTCAGAAACATGTGGACACTGGAGTGAATCTGGATTTTTCATCGTCTTTAATGCATTTTAATAAAGGCTTATGGTTGAAATTAGTTTGTAAGACGAATGTGAGTAAAAGTTAATCCTCATGTTTGCGTTTATTACTGAATCTAAATGCAGTTTGTTTTAATAACCAGTAGTTTATGATTTAGAGTGTGTTTATGATAAGTGTCGTTAAGAGTGTTATATGAATACATTTATTCAGTGTGTGTGTGTGTGTGTGTGTGTGTGTGTGTTGACCTGTCGCAGTTTTAAGTAGAAGGTCTCGGTGTAGCTGCGCTTGCTAAAAGGCCAGAAGAGCCGGTCGGTGGGTGAACACACTCTCACACGCGTCTCCAGCAGGAACCGCACCGGCTCCTCCACCTCCGTGATCACCAGGTCCACCGCCGTCGTCATGTACATGAACTTATCTACACACACACACACCATGACACGTCACCCCAAAACTTTAAAATACATGTTTTTTATTTTATTTTTTATTATTAAGTAAAATTAAAAGCAGAAAATCTCACTTTGAAAATCTGAATTTGTACTGAGCACGTGACAGGAAAGTGTTACTGCGTCATAAAATAGAAGAGCCAATCACTTTCCATTATGCAAATGCAGAGGGCGTTTCCAATTTGCATACGGAATCGGATTTCTTGATAAAAGGTAAACGTGTAGGCGCTTTTGTCTGTGCATTTTTTTCTCTCTCCGTGTTGTCGAATGCCATTTATTTTTGTGAAACCACCACGTTGAGCAATTTATTATTAAATATGAAAGAAATAAAAATAAAAAATAAATAAGGGTCTTAAAAACATCGTGGCTAATAAATTGATCAATGCCATAAACTACATAATCACTTCAGAATTAGCTGGCATCATAATAACACTAACAGGATTAAGATTTCACACATAATAATTAATTATGGCATGAATACATTTATTAGCAATAATTTATGTAAAATACTGCAACATAACTCTCGTTGCGAGAGTGTGTGTGTGCGTGTGTGTGTGTGTGTGTACACCTTTGGGTGTCTCCTCGTTGACAGCCTGAAATTGAGGAGTGTTGGGATTCCAGCTCCCTGTGATGATGTAAGATTTACCATCTGAACTCTTCCCCATCGACTCCTACAGAGGACAAAGAAGAAGAAGAAAAAAAGAGAGGAGAGGAGAGGAGGAGGAGGGAAGGAGGATGAAGAGTATCATGATGATAAGGACAAGGAGGAAGAAAGGGAGAGAGGGATAGTGCCCAGGGAATGAGAGAAAGAGGAGAGAGGTAGAGAGGTAAAGAGGAGAGAGGTAGAGAGGTAGAGAGAAAGAGGTAGAGAGAAAGGAGAGAGGTAGAGAGAGACAGAAAGAGGAGAGAGGTAGAGAGACAGAGAGAGATGTAGAGAAAGAGGAGAGAGGTAGAGAGACAGAGAGAAAGAGGAGAGAAGTAGAGAGAGACAGAAAGAGGAGAGAGGTAGAGAGAGACAGAAAGAGGAGAGAGGTAGAGAGACAGAGAGAAAGAGGAGAGAGGTAGAGAGACAGAGAGAAAGAGGAGAGAGGTAGAGAGAGACAGAAAGAGGAGAGGGGTAGAAAGAGAGAGAGAAAGAGAAGAGAGGTAGAGTGAATAAGAGGAAGGAGAGAGAGAGGTAGAGAGAGAGGTAGAGAGAGAGAGACAGTGAGAAAGGAAAGAGGTAAAGAGAGAGGTAGAGAGACAGAGAGAGAAAGAGACAGAGAGGTAGAGAGACAGAGAGAAAGAGGAGAGAGGTAGAGAGGTAGAGAGAGAGACAGAGAGAGAGGTAGAGAGCCAGAGAAGAGAGGTAGAGAGACAGGGAGAAAGGGAAGAGAGGTAGAGAGACAGGGAGAAAGGAGAGAGGTAGAGAGAGAAAGAAGAGAGGTAGAGAGGTAGAGAGACAGAGAGAGAGGTAGAGAGACAGAGAGAGGTAGAGAGACAGAGAAAAAGAGGAGAGAGGTAGAGAGAGAGAAAGAGAGAGAGGTAGAGAGACAGAGAAGAGAGGTAGAGAGAGAGAGAAAGAGAAGAGAGGTAGAGAGAGAGGGAGAAAGAGGAGAGGTAGAGAGAGGGAGAAAGAGAAGAGAGGTAGAGAGAGAAAGAAGAGAGGTAGAGAGAGAAAGAAGAGAGGTAGAGAGAGAGACAGAGAGAGAGGTAGAGAGACAGAGAAGAGAGGTAGAGAGAGAGAGAAAGAAAGGAGAGGTAGAGACAGAGAGAGGGAGAGGAGGTAGAGAGAGAGAGAGAGAAAGAGAAGAGAGGTAGAGAGAGAGAAAGAGAAGAGAGGTAGAGAGAGAGAGAGAGAGAGAAGAGAGGTAGAGAGACAGAGAGAAAGGGGAGGTAGAGAGACAGGGAGAAAGGAGAGAGGTAGAGAGAGAAAGAGGAGAGGTAGAGAGAGAAAGAGAAAGAGAAGAGAGGTAGAGAGACAGAGAAAGAGAAGAGAGGTAGAGAGACAGAGAAAGAGAAGAGCGGTAGAGAGAGACAGAGAAAGAGAAGAGTGGTAGAGAGACAGAGAAAGAGAAGAGAGGTAGAGCGAGACAGAGAAAGAGAAGAGAGGTAGAGCGAGACAGAAAGAGGAGAGAGGTAGAGCGAGACAGAGAGAGAGGTAGAGAGACAGAGAAAGGAGAGAGGTAGAGAGAGAAAGAAGAGAGGTAGAGCGAGACAGAAAGAGGAGAGGTAGAGCGAGACAGAGAAAGAGGAGAGGTAGAGCAAGACAGAGAAAGAGGAGAGGTAGAGCGAGACAGAGAAAGAGGAGAGGTAGAGAGAAAGAGCAGAGAGGTAGAGAGGTAGAGAGAAAGAGGAGAGAGGTAGAGAGAGAGAGAGAAAGAGGAGAGAGGTAGAGAGAGAAAGAAGAGAGAGGTAGAGAGAGAAAGAAGAGAGAGGTAGAGAGGTAGAGAGAGACAGAAAGAGGAGAGAGGTAGAGAGAGACAGAGAGAGAAAGAAGAGAGACAGAGAGAAAGAGGAGAGACAGACAGGCGAGATGATGAAATATGACAGCAGACAGGTTAAGTGGAACTGAACATGACAGACAGGACTGGAGCACATACCAGGTCGAGCAGGTGCATGTCACTGTTCCTCACATTCTTCCCTGGGCTTAAGAGCAGACCAAAACACCTGCAAACACACACACACACAGACACACACACAGACAGAGAGAGACACAGCCACACACAGAGAGACACACAGACAGACAGACACAGAGAGACAGACACACAATCACTAACAAGGAACAACAAACATCACCACTACCAACAAAACTGTACCTTTTACTTTTTGGATACTATTTAAATTTTTATAATATTTACATTTTCAACAGCAAAAAATCCACATGTGAATGTTTAAGATCCCACATTTTTACTTTTAGTCGCCTCACACAAGTCTATTAAAACACACGTTTCCTAAACATTTTGGCCAAATGACCCCGTTTGTCAAACGCATGTTATTTATGACTAC
>JAOUQW010000009.1:20202620-20218806 GCA_028565825.1 Olivaichthys viedmensis | reverse complement strand
AGCTAGACCTGCCGGAGTCCCCGCTTGCACTCTGATCATATTGTGCACCCTTTTCAGCCACTGTATGCTCTTGTCATGCCTAACAATCTGTTCTTTTTGTCTGTCGAGCTACATGTGCACTCCTGCTGCCTGATGTGATGCCGGTGCCAAATCCTGACACACTTCTCCTGCTGTGCCTCGTCTCACCATCCAGACCTGCCTGACGCTCTGCTCCTGCCCTGTTCCTCCTGCTTCTTCATCTTTCTGCATTATGACTCACTTCCTGCTGCTGTGGATAATCTCACCTGGATACCTAAAGACCTGTACTTCCAAAAAACAGATGTACCTTCCTGCTTCAGTGGATAATCTCATCTGAATACTGTAGAACTGCTGCTGTAATCAGAAAGACTGTCTCATCCTCATCCCAGGACTTCTATTCACAATGTGATCTTATCAAACACATTTAGTGCGCTTTGTATTTTCTCTATATGACTGTCTACTGTAATGATTTATAATCTCACTATCGGGTGTCACCCAGAAGAGGGTGGGTTCCCTTTTGAGTCTGGTTCCTCTCAAGGGTTTTTCCTCATGTTGTCTCAGGGAGTTTTTTCTCACCACTATCTACATCCAAATTTCTGTAAAGCTGCTTTGTGACAATCTTTAATGTTTAAAGCGCTATACAAATCAAATTGAATTGGACTGAATTGAATTGACTGTGGGGTTGCAGTGATAAGCATGGCATAACAGCTTAAGTAGATCAAAACTAGCTCTCCAGTTGAATTTGAGCAAGTTGAAAGGAATGAAGAGGTCACAGATGACCTGCCCTTGGCTACTTCAAGGAAAGATGGTTATCAGTTATGTTCAGCCCTTTGACCCACTATTTGTTCTGAGGAACAGTTCAAGCTGACAATTTGTTGTAACCACAGTTTTCACGCTGAAATTCATGTTTTCTTTAAACGAGATTACAAATGAACACAGAATAGCAAATTGAAAGCACAAAAAAGTATCTTTTGTATGTCATGGCCACGTTAAACTAATCTGCGTAAACATTTACTTTGTATGCGCACAAAAAAAAAAAAAACTTTTCTTGGCCTTTCCAGTAGACTTCTGCTGCAATTCCCAACAGCAGATAAGAGCGTTTTTCATTCTTCCTTAAGGTTCCCGCTTTCTGGAGCTTTCACTAAAATATAGGCTACTGTATGTTCACTGGAGAGATCTGTGGTGAGAACTTAAGCCCTGCTTCTCACACTACTATTACAATTTGCAAGTATCAAGTGCCATTTTATAGGCATCTGCTACTATTAGATGTTTATTATATTATCATATTGGTCTAAAGTGTTTTTTTTTTAATGGTCTCTTGCTTTTTATGCTGCATCAGTTTGCAATTGAAATCAAAAAATGTAATCTGCTTTATCAGTCCGCATTTTCTATTGCCCGATTTTTTGGGGGGCTTCAAAGGAAAGTGCTTTTTTAAAGAGATGGTTTAGACGCTAATGAAAAACTCCTGCACCAAGAGGTCTACTCTAGAAAAACCGACCTACCTCGGAGTCGTGACCTGCATGCAGGTAATTTCAATAATCTGAAAGTTAAGCACCTGCGTAAGACGAGTCTGAATACGAAAGAAAACTTCTTTCATGTAACTACTGAGGTATGTTTTGAACTCAAGTTGCCGACTCTGAATAGGGCCCTGCATGCATTTGTCAAGAAAATACTATGCAAATATTTTGCTTTGGATCTGATGCTTCTAAGAGCGAGACACGCACTTTCCGTTTCCCTCACATCCTGCAGAGGCGACTGAAACTGGTACAAATTTTATAAATCTGTAACAAGCATATATGTAGGTAGAAGATCAGAGTAACACCTTACAATATGGTTCCTTAATTAATGCATAAGATGCACTGATTCATTTAAAAAAAAAACCTTTTTGGACATTTTGGATGTCAAATGTGTTATTTTACAAGAGGCATCTGCTTTGATACTGTGACCTCTTTCAAGAAATATGTGTAATGGTGTTGGGGTAAGATTTTAAAATAGGTAAAATCGAACTTATTTGCAAGAGGTATAAAAAAGAGGTATGATGAGGAAGCACTTTCAATAGTTTAATTTAGCTGGTTGATAATCTGGGAACATTTTGTCATTGTAGCTTTGTTTAGTGGTTTATTTTCTATAGCATTAAAAAAAAAAAAAATCCTATTGTTAGCCCATTTCTGGTTGAATTAAAAAAAAAACATGAAAGTTGAAAAAGCTTGTGTATAATCACCAATTAATTGACTATAAATCTATTAGAAGTACTACGAATCATGAAAAGTTTTTTTAAGAAGATAAAAGTCCCAAGAACTAATAATAGGCTAAATTAAACAAGTACTTTTTAAATCTGGATTTCTTTTTTTTTTTTTAAATATAGAGCTACAAAGCGTTCCTAACGTTCTCTGCAACACTATTCCAGAGTTAAAGATATAGCTCATATTATGTGTGATATAAGACCTACAGTATTCTCAATTTTTGGAGCGTTATTCATCACAAACAGCATTATGAAATGAGCAAAACACCAATAATCACATCAACAAGCTTTTAGTTTTGAATTAATTCTTTTATTTTCGTTTTACAGTTTCCTTAAACAAATGTTTACAGATTACTACTTTCAGCCTGCTTTCATAATCCTAGAAATCCTAAAAATGCAAGCAGGAAAAGACAAAAATAATACAGGATACTCCTTTTGATAAAAACACTAAATAACAAAGGAAAGACTTATCCCTTATACAGCGATGAATCGGATACCTGTCTAGTAATGTGGCCTGTTTGTGTGGCTTGAGAAAGGATCAGGAAAGACGATCTGTTTGAAAGGCTTTGATGGGTCTGAAACTGAAATATGAGAGTTCTTCAGGGGGCCTCCGGGGGAACCAGGGGCTAAAGTGGACCCGAATGAACAATGGGAGCTTTATTTGGGGTTTGAATTTTTACTTCTTGGACTCTTCAATCTGCTCAACCTCGCTGGATTCGTCCACCACTTTCCCGTTGATCATGGTTTGGGTGACCACCTTCACGATCTTCCTGGTGCGAACATCAGGCTCTTCTACAGAGGTGACGGAGAGAGTAACAAGCAGCAAGAATGATATACATATAGATCAAGGAAGTGAGTCAAGAAAGTGAAGGCGATAGTGAGAGAGAAGTTTCTTGTCATTCCAGCACACACACATGGACGTGTAAGGTTTGCGTTGTCAGGGACATGCTGCTGTGTTTTTCTAGGTTGCTCTGTTAGCGGCTCTTAATCTGCCATTAGTCCACAGCCACAGCCTCTGTTTGGAAGCCGTCTCGCTGCCATGAGACGAGATTAGACCTCTGAGTACTTTCTGTACAAAACAAGCCTTTATGTGGCCAAAAGATGAGATCAGTTTTGGAGCAAAATATTTTTTAACCCAGTGTTAACCTTGTAACCAGATTGTTAGGTTCATTTTAATTTATGTCACCAGGCTGGAGTGTATCTCAGGACACTGTGAGAGAAAGCAGGGTGGGTCTCGAGCGTGAGAGCTCTTATCAAAGTGAAAGGTACTTATGTCACAGGGTTATATGGGCATGAATTTGTCATTTAATATTTCCCTTTGTAAATCTGTTGATAAATGCATGCATCAAGGATGTATCACACTTGCATACTTACTCTTGGGAGGTAGCGGGACTTCCTTAACACTGCAGAAGACAAATAAACAGAGAAACGGACATAAAAGCTTCCAGTTTTCCACTATTTGACAAAAATAATCCCTACATATGAATTATTTAAATGACTGATATCTGAATGCATCGAGGAGAAATTAGCAAAACCCTTGATGCCCTTGGCTTTGATCGTCCAAAAGTGCATCATCGTAGATACTCACGTTTCCTCTCCTTCCAGCAGGCGCCTGTAGGTGGCGATCTCCAGCTCCAGGTTCTGTTTGATGCGCAGGAGTTGCTCGTAGTCGGTCTTGTTGCGTTGCATGTCGAGCCGAAGCTGGGAGAGATCCTCCTCCAGCTGGTTCAGCGTGGCCTGCAGGCGCTCCATCTCCATGGCGTACTTCTGACCTGTTTCACCCAGGTTCCCCTCCAGAGCGGCGACCTGCAGGACGGGACAGGATCAGATCCACCAACATAGAAACCTAAGTCAGTGCTGGACTGGTGGAACCACCTAATCGTTTTAAAAACTGGACCAAACTAAACTATTATGTAACTGGAAGTTGTAACCATTGACTAGAGAGTATGCTATACACTCATAGAAAAAAAGGTTCCACCAGCACCCTTAAGGGTCCTTCAGTTTGTCTCTCTAGGGAAACCCTTAAAGGTTCTATGTAGAACCCTAAAACAGAGTGTTTCCCTATTAGAGAGGGTTTCACATAGAACTCCTTTAGAAACCTAAGACTCCTTAACTATCCGAGAAACCCTTGATAAACCCTTTTTTCCAGGAGTGTAAATATCATACTTTATTTTTGTGCATGAACAGGCCATGAGTTAGCCACCTACCTACACTCTTAGAAAAAAAGTTCAAATCTAGTACCCTTAAGAGTTCTTCAGTTGCCCCTCTAGGGGAACCTTTAAAGGTTCTATGTCAAACCCAATAACAGAGTGTTTTCCTATCAGAAAGGATTTTAAGTAAGAACCCTTTTAGGAAGCTAAGAACCCATAACTATCCAAAGAACCCTTTGAAGAACCATTTTTCTTAGAGTGTACCTATGTTGTCTTTAGTTAACATATCACTCTTGATTCTTGTGTTTTGTTTTTTGTGGTTTAACTAATGTAAGCGTCTTTTGGTGATTATGATTATGACATTACCCCGTCCCCGGCCCCTTCTGTCATGGGTTCTAGATTTCCAGACTAGCTGGTTTATGGGGCCTAAATGGGATAAATTTGACTGACAAGAACCTGTTTTTTTGGATGGAAATACATGTAATGGTATGAGATTGGGCACCGGCTCAGGCGTCGCCTCTATGCTGGCGGAAAAGCCTTACGAGTGGGCGTAAGTCATGATGATGCCACTACAAATCTAGACTGATGCAGGTTGGAATATTTGTTGTACAATAAACATTCAAAATGTTTTTCAGGACCAGGTTTTGAATTTTATAACATATGCATTCTGGTAGGAGACAAAAAAGAAAAAGAAAAAAGTATGATATGTAAAAAAAAAACTACCTACCATGGGACAGTCATTATTTTCCTTGATTTGGATTGGATTATTTAAAGAATGTAGTACAAATCCACAGAGCGTGTGGCCTTCTATGCACAATTCTATGTAAACCCATTAATCATATGAAGACCAAAGTAGGAAGTATTGAAAAAATTCAATGTTTGCACTGGTTCACCCAAGAAAAAACATGAGGGTGTGTAAAACCATTAACATAAAATGTTTGAACACATTCTGCAAACACAACAATAGCATACTATCTAAATAAACGCCCAGCATCATTGGAGGAGTAAAGAGCACGCTGGGACATTAATCAAATTCCATCTGTTAATAAAAAGCTCTCATTTACCTCACAATTATCGCAATTGTCTTTATTTGGTAACTGAACTGCTAATTAGAGGTTGGCATGACGCTGTGGCACTATGGGTAATAGCAGACAGAGGCGCTTTCTTTACGACTATGTTTACAGCATCTTTATGTAAAAGCTCAGAGCAGAAGGAAATGGTATCTAGGAGACTATGAGGTGCATGTGTGTGGGTGTGCATGTGTTTTGCATGGTATTATCAGACTACACCAGCGCCAAAACTGTTACGAAACAGACCCCTGTGTAATCTGTTTACTGTAAATGGACAGCTCGAAATTGTCAGTACCAGCAGAACTAAGATAGGCAGCTCCTGATCCTGAGTGAGATTGCGTCTTAAGTGAAACTCGAGCCCTCATGAGAAAGGTTGTCTCTGATACCAAGAGTGATACTGAGGGATTATTCAGGACTCTGTTAGCACAAATGCCAATTTAAGCCTGCCATGTCGGCATCACTTTCACATTCTTGACCTGAAATTGACTGAATCAATTAGCCAGGTGCTTGTGGACCAGTGAAAATAGGACACAGCAGGGGGGACACGGGCCAGGCAGCACTTGGGGACTTGTTGGGTATCGCTTCGAAAAGGGCAACGTTTTAAATTCCCCTGCTCAACTGTAACTCTACAAGCCATCTAGAAGTTCAGCCACTGTGTTTAAAAGGTTCCTCTCCGCCATGATGGTTCTGACCTGTTTGTGGAGGCTCTCCAGTTCCACCTCAAGGGTCTGCAGGAAGCGCTGCCTCTCGGTGAGCTCGCTCTGAGCCCCCCGCAGTGCTTCATTATTCTCGCGCACCTCCGTCTGCACCACCTCCAGCTACAACAGCAAGACAGGAGACAAGAGGTACCACATGGCTATAAGGAATGTTGCACAAGGTTTCTATAAGGAATGAACTGGTATGTGTTCACACATTCAGGATCATTCCATCATTTAGGTCCACGAATATTAAAAGGCAGGTGTGAAATGAAAGTTAAAGGTGCAGTTTGTAATTTTAAAAGAGTTCTTAGACCTGTAATAATCATATGATTTTGAAGATATCTTAGAAAAACTGCAAGTCACAATATTGCCACGCAATGGATCTCGTTAGTTTCTTTGTTTCAGGTTTCTGTTGGTAAATTTCTGGCCCTGAAATTAGCTCCATCCCAGCCCAAACAAAGCTGCTCAGCTTGTCCTATTTTGGCTAAAAGGCAACTAACAAGTAATACGTAGTTTCTACAGTGGGTGTTGGCTCGTGAGGGGAAGGGAAGGTTTTATCAGTGTTTTTAGCCTTTCAAGTACTAGAGGGTTTTAAAAATGACAAACTGTCCCTTTAAGGAATGGTCAAACAATGGAGACATGTTTCTTCAGAGATGGCAGTAATAAAGCCAATGTTGAGTTGTGAAATCTAGAAAATACAATTGTTATTGGCCAGTCGATTGACATAGGAATTTGCCTCCGCAACATTAACTCAATCGGCTCAGTTAGGTGAGTGAACAAAGATTTCAGTCATGAGGCTTCAAGCATGACTGCCTCTTGACTCTGCTCTTTTTACAGCGCTGACCTTTTTGCGGTACCAGTCCTCTGCCTCCACTTTGTTCTTCTGAACGATGCCCTCGTACTGAGTCCGGAGTTCGGACATCACCGAGCTGAGATCAGTGCCGCGAGCGGCGTCCACCTCCACGTTCACATCCTCCTGAGCTATCCTTGCTCGCAGGCTATCTATCTCCTTCAGAGAGAAAAGAAGAGAGCATTGAGTGGACATGACTTCATGTGTGTTTCATCAGCTTGTAATAAGTATTTGATGATGTCAAGTGTGTGTGTAAATTCATTGTTTGCTCAGTCGGGTGTGGTCTGTGCATGTGCACACAAGTGGGTATGCACCAGTGTTAAGAACTTGACACCACACTGCGCTTTACAGTAGGTGGAAGTTGCTTCATTATTAACTTCGTATCTAAATATTTGATGGACGTCTTACGTTACCTACTCTTTATAGCGACTATGCACGAATATGTACGTCACTAGCATGGAAGCACACCCTTGTCCGAGACTATTAATTTCTTGTTTTGTATTTCATGATGTCATGGAAAAGTGAAAAAATGCATCTTGAAAAACAGCAAGTGGTCAGCAAGAAAAGTTGGAAAGATCTGCCTTTAAAATTACAGATAACAATAACTTTGGACTGGGCTAAAAAGTCAAAGTCCCTGTGTCTATCAAGACAACGTTCATGGTGCAGGCACATTACTGACCACCCCCTAAACCTCCACATGGGTCTTAAACTTGGCCTAAACTAGTTCTCAATCAAACGTTTACTCAAAGGAATGCTAATCCTAAGGATAAATAAAAGCTAGTTAGCTTATTTAAACTTGTTACCAGGTGGTTACTATCTTCTGGTCATTATTAGCATTATTTCAATTCAAATCATTCTCTCTTACCAAATATATGGGCTTTAAAATTAATTTAGGACTCAGCAATAAGATACACAATCATTCCATCCCGTAGGCAAAGAACCCAGTCAGGGGGTGGAAGAAGGGGACAATTCCAAGGACAGAGGACCCAAAGGAACCCCCCCAAATGGAAATTGTCCAGGATGTGGGATGGGGGTATTAACTTGTCAAAGGGGCCCAAAATTCTTACTGGCACCCCTTGGAGAACTTACCTCCTCATGGTTCTTCTTGAGGAAGTAGAGCTCCTCTTTCAAGCTGTCCAGGTCTCCTCGTAGCGTGGCAATGATCTGATCATGGTCCGTCTTGGCCTTTTTCAGAGCCACGCAATCCCTTTCCACTGACTGACACATAGCACTTTCTGTTTCCCATCTGAAACATGAACAAACTCTTACCATCCATCTCCACTCTGACTAGATGTTTATGATTTGAGGAACATAGTGTGGCATAATCTAATACATCGAATTTCAATGGTCAGCTGCTCCTGAACACCTCGCTAAGTTAGACCAGGGGTGTTAGATTATGGTTGGAACTAAACTCTTTAAAGAACAGTAGCTTTTTAGAAAAAATAATTCTTTAGTTTGTCCCTCTGGGGAACATCTACAAAACCCTACAATAGCTGTTCTTTTAGAAAGCAAGAACCATCAACCGCCCAAAGAACCCTTGAGGAACCATTTTTTCTAAGAGTGTCTTCCCCGATTAGTCCCTCCTGGTCTACATTCATTTAAGGGCCTGCTGTCTTCCCCTTACTCACTTGATTCGGAAGTCATCTGCAGCCAGCTTGGCGTTATCAATCTCCAACATGATGCGAGCGTTCTCCAAGGTCTTCTTCCTGACCTGGGTGACATTGGCAAAAAAAATGGTTTATCAAACAATATGCCATCACAGATGGATGCCAATGACATTACAGCTTGATGTCGTTTCTTCTACAACAACACTTTCACTAATGCTTCTAAAATCTTATCTGTGCCTCACCTTTGATGTAATTAGAGACCACATTCTTTATGTTAATGAGTAACTGCTTGGTCTTGAGTAGATATTGAGGAAAGGGTAATCATTAACAAGCAACATTTCCAACACAGTGACTGAGCACTCACTCGAGTATGTATGAACTTCACATGACACTGACACATGTAACACTGAGAGAGTCTGAGATAAGCTCAGAGACCTCCACGGAAGTATATCTTTGATGACACGGTTCTTGTAAGATGGGACACAGGGTATCTACAACTGACTGGGTTTTCCAAAGGCTGTGGACTTGGAGGTGGAGCTGGACACCACCAGGGGCAACATTTAAAAAAGTTATACCATTGTATTTTGGTTTTTAGATTGGGTTTAACCCAACAATCTGGCTTTCTCTGTCTGATATTCTGATACTGGAGACACTGGAGCGATGGCAACCTGAGACACTGAACTCTGCATGGCCTCAGTGGATATTTTTTAGCCAATATGTGATAAGATAACCAAATTTTGAAAGTACCAAACCTTGGTATAACTTAATGCACCATTGACCCTGATCTATGGTAGAAAAATAGCAGTTAGCAAACTCTTAGCAATACGATTAGGACCAGTTCTGGCCATTTTGAATCTGTTTAAGAGGTTCACACATGGAACCATTTCATCAATAAAAATGTGTTTCTCTTTCAGAGAGGTTTCCAAGTCTAACCTCTTTGGAACCATTAAGAATCCTTGAGAAACCTTTTTTTTAAAGAGTGTAGAATGAAGTGGTTGTCATGTCTGCGTTTTTATACCTCGTGCTCCAGAGCATGAGCCTGTGCCAACATGGTGTCTATGTCATGGCCTTTGGGCACACGCTCCAGCATCAGCTGCTTGATGCGTAGCTCGAGGTCGGCGTTGGACTTCTCCAGCGAGCGCACTTTCTCCAGGTAGTTTGCCAGACGGCTGTTGAGGCTCTGCATGGCTTCTTTATCATTGGTGCTGTTGCCCAGGCCATTGAGCGACAGACTAGACAGGCTGTTCAGGTCGGCCATGCTCATGGAGGTAGAACGGGAGAGAGGCTTGGCCGCAGAGAAGGAGACGGCGGCTTTGGCCCGGCCACGCCCGCTATCTCTCAGAGATAAGTTGGAGAAGGAGGGCTGCCTGCCGATCGAGTAACTCCGCATGGAGAGGCTGGACGCCATTATGTCTGTGGACATGGAAATACTGTATATTAGATGTTGGAAAACATCAGAGCTTCAGAGCTTCATGACCAAAACCATGCTCATTATATGCTTGTTAAGCTCTAACCAATAGTTTTTTACTATGAAGATGCGCTCTACGCGTCTGTGCTGCCGCTTCTTACCGGCGTTTATTGCTTTTCATTTTTGACTTTTTGTTTTTCAGTGTTAGGACTATTCTTCTAGTTCCTCTTTTAAAGCTGAGCTGAAAATGTTCCTGTTCTCTAAACGCTTTCATCAATCTTCCTCCTCTAGCTAGGTTTTTTCTTTCTTTCTTGCTGCTCTGTATCGCGACCTCAGGTTTCAGAAAGGCACTATATAAATTGAACATATTATTATTATTATTATTATTATTATTATTATGTAGGGCCTCAAAATGAGGTCCTGTTCAGAAATGTGAGAAAAGGGACCAGAAATCCAACCTTCACTTGTATAGCTGAGTAGCAAAATAGACCTAATGATACAGTTATGAAGCTAAATATACCTCTTGGTTATAAAATCAATACTGCAAATATCTGTATGTTATAGCTGATGGGTTAAATGGTGTAAAAATCCAAAAGCCTTCCTTCAAGATAATAATAATCAACTTTAAAGACTAAACAGTTAGAAGTTCTCATGAACCATGAAACTCAGCATTCCTGTGCTGCATTCTAACCGTCTGCTTTCAGTAGAGGAAAAAGTCTTTCATTATATGGGGGTAAACACACCAGTCCCTTCACACCTCTGTAAAAGTCATTCGTCTCATACCTTACTACCTTCGCCGTCTCCGTCTTTTTTCTTATTGTAAACTGTTAGTCTGCCTGCTAAGGTTTTTACAGCATTCCTGCTAGAAGTTAGCACAGATCTACGAGCAGAAGCCATGAATCGAGTCTATTTTTAACTTCAGATTAGGATAAAGATGTGCAAAAATGTGCAAATGGTCAGGATAAATTTGTAACTTCAACACACACGTGTGTAAATAACTTTCCTGCTTTCCATATCCATTAACATAAACTCACAAAAACATACAATCACTACTTGTCTAAACCCATTTTGTCACACAACAGAGAAACATTTCTTTCGTTTTTCAGAAAGAGTCTGATAACATAATATGCTGTCGGTGTGGAAAGAGACACCCGGTATTGTCCCGTGTTGGCATATCAAACAATCGTCTCCGTCTCGCTCCTCTAATGTGGGACTGGTTGTCCGGGACACAATGCTGTCCTTGTTGCTTAAACCCAGTTCGAGTTACTTCAGACAAGAAAACACAATTAGCCTGATGATTGGTCATATCCCTTTCGCTTAATCTCACTTTAAAGTCGTTTATGTTGCATAAGACTTTCCAAGATTTTCAGAATCCGTATTATTATTATCTCTGAGGAAACCTACACCAATCATTTATCACCTTAAAGAAACATTCTTGAAACAGACTTTAAAAGTGGCTACTGAGGACCAGATCATTAATCCGCCATCAGATGAAAGGCTTCAGTGGTGAAGTTATTGCTGAGGGGTGTTGCTCTTACCTTCAGGCCTTGCTGATGGAGGGATGGAGCTGATGGAGGGACGAGTGGAGGAGAACACAGCGTCCACCGGAGAGCAACAAGGCCTTTATATACAGCGCAGGAGGGAGGAGGGAGCAGCATACCTGTGTACCTGGGGGAGGAGTACAACCTCTCTCTCTCTCTCTCTCTCGCTCTTCTCTCTCACACACATATACTCTCGTCCTCTTTTCTCTCTCTCACTATCTCCCTCTCTTTTCTTTTTCTCTCTATTGTTTATAATGTCTATAATGTCTAGATTTATAAAAAGGAATGTTAATACTTAAAACTCTTGTTTATTTTTCTTTCATTCATTTTTCTTTCTTTCTTGCCTTTATACATTTTCATTCTATTTTCTTTCTTTCGTTCTTCCTCTTTTTTATTATCTCCCTATTGCCAATGTCTAAATGTATATATTTGTCTATGTTATTTATAATAAAGCAATGTTAAAATTTAAAACATTCTTTCTTTCTTTCTTTCTTTCCTTCTTTTATTTATAATGTCTATAATGTTTAGATTTATTATTTATAAAAAGGAATGTTAAAGGGATTAATTTCTTTTATTTTTTAACTTTCTTTTTTCTTTCTTTTTTCTACATTGTTCATAATAAATGAATGTTAAAACTCAAAAATCTAACTCTCTTCTCCCTCTTTCTTTCTCTGTTGAGTTCTTTTTTATCTCTCTTGTCTCCTCTCTTGTCTTTCTGTCTTCCTCTCATACACTGTTATTCTTTTAATTCTTTCTCACTCACTATTGTTTATAATATCTATGTTTATTTATTTGTCTGTATAAATGAAAGCAATGTTAAAACTTAATTTTTTTTAATTTACTTCATACACTCACCCTCTTTTCTCTCTCTCTCTCTCTCCATATTGCTTATGTCTACATTTATTTCTCTATAAATATTGTCTATAACAAATTAATTGATGCATTCATTGATCTACATTGTTCACAATCAATGAATGTTAAAATTCAAAGATCTCTGTCTCTTTCTTTCTCTCATTTTCCTTTTCTCTGTCTGTCTCTCTCTCTCTCTCTCTCTCTCTCTCTCTCTCTCTCTCTCTCTCTCTCGCCCTCTCTCTGGTGTCCATGATACTGGAGTCATTCATTTTGTCAGGCCGATGGAACCTGAGAACTTGGGCTCCACAGCAGTTAAATATTCATCAGTGCAGCGTGGACAGAGGGAGATGGATGATCCTACAATAGCCGGTTTGATGAGATGAACGACCCGAGCGATGGGCGCCATGAGGAGATGAGACGGTTTTGGTTTTAGAGCTCATTTCTTATCTCTCCACGGTTCCCATCCCAGATCTTCATCATTCTCACTCGATAGTTCAGCACCTTGTTCCCCAAGCAGCTCTCAATAACAAATAAGGTGAACATGAAATCTAATAGACCTTGTTTTTTATCTACAAAAGGACAGTTTTTTTTTACTGAGGAGAATAAAATAGATTTGTGTTCATAGTGTTTAGTGTTTTATGATTTGAGCCCAAACGCTTGCACATAACTACATAACTTGTCTTCTTTTAAGTTAAATTGCATTTAAATGCATTAACCTTTTATGCTCCAAGCTCTAAGCCTCATTATCTAGTAACTGCGTGGAAAACAAAGCAAAACAATTACTCTGATATTACGCTATAAGCATGAGGAGTGGAAGCGTGGAACCATTCACAGCTCCTTGCAGTTTAGGAGGTTAATTTATCCAACAATCTGATGCACGGTGTCTTGTAAGACATGCAGGGAGTAGAAGCCAGAGAGGGGTCGTGTGAAAAGAGCCAGTGGCTAGTTGTATCAGTTTCTGTGCCTGAATCTCGTGCCTATTGTACACAAAGCATCTGTTCTATGAGTGGATGCTAAAAGACTGGGTTACGGCTCTCGGCCTAATTGCTTTAACGCTCTGCTTGGGTTTGTTCGGAGCCTGTGGGGAACCCAACATCTACCGTATGTTCCAGCCTCCTGTGTGAGTGCAGTGTGTGTGAGTGTGTCTATCTATCTATCTGTAAAAAAACATCTGAAAAGAAAATATGTCTTCAAAAGTAATTAAATGAAAAGTTTCTAAATTCCAAATGACTATAAAAGCAGTAAATAGTAAATAAACTAAACCAAATCAGTGTGTTGGTGTTTCGCAGTCTTTGGCTTTAAAACTGCATTAATTCTATTACTGCTATTACTTTTGCACAGTATCTATCTATCTATCTATCTATCTATCCTCTGTAAAAAAAAAAACCCTCTTTTGTACAGCGCTAGCTTGTTTTATTTGTATTGCATTTTGCACTCACATTTCACACTGCAGTGAAGAGTCCATGCATCATGCAGATCCATTGCGCAAGTCTTGGGTTCTGTGAACGACAGAACAGACCTCCACGTCTGAGACCTCCACACAACTGTGCTCAAGAGGTCAGGAGGCCATGTCAGTGCCGTAGTATATAACTGATTGACCAAAGGGTTTTATACACGCTAATCATAGACACTATTGCATTTATTAAAAACACGATTATACTGTATATAGACCTTGTAATCATGCTGATATAGGGAATGTCTTGATAAAACAGGTTGTTGTTCCTGTTGTTGTTGTTTTATCTGTTTACGATGAATATGTAAATATTTTAAAACAATACGCAGACGGAACTGGTGCATTTGCATCACATTTTTAATGAGGAACTGCGTGTATTTATCCAACAAATGAGTGAATTCTTTTTACCCATCAGATCAGGACATTTTTGCTGTATGAAAGGACATCCGTGCCAATTATATTCGTCCAGTACTTTGTCAATGTCAACCGTTTGTGTGTACTTTATTTGTGCGTTTTTGCTTTGTGATTGTTGTCTTGTATCGTTTTTCCTGTCATCTGTTTTTTTGTGTCAGTCACAAGGACTGTTTGGTATCAGTCAAAAAACCACTACCATTGATTTCAACGAGAAAGATGCGTTGACGGACAGCACGCACCAACGCATGCCGATGCGTAACAATTTGAGTTGAACTTTTGACGGAACGTACGCTGACGTGTACATGCATCAGCCAATAGGAGACAGCCTGGGAGGGGCCTTAGTCATTCACGTCGATGTTGAGGAAGATGGAGGAGAAACTAATCACGGTTGTCAGCTCGCATCCGGAGTCGTACGATCCAGCGCTTAAAATCTATAAGGACAGGTCAAAGCTTCTTCACTTTCTTCTATGAAGGAGAACAGCAATGGCGAGCAGCTTTCGCTTACGAGTATCCATGTTGAGTTTCCCGGTCACGAGATTCCCGCTCGTGCAGGAAAAAAAAAAAATCTCCGCCCACAAACACGCCATCAACAAACCAGCAACGCATATCAATGCGTTTTTTAGCAGATACCAAAAAGCCCTTGTGAACGCGGCCTTATAGCTACTAACACGGGAGGGCGAAGGCTTAGTCTTGCACTGGAGATATGAGGCAAAGCACGTAATGGAAGTCTATGTCACCCAAATTTTCGAGAAACCAAAGCACATCTTTCACCTTGTCCAGAGCACGTTTTTTACTGGTGAAGTCAAGAGGAGGTTTATAGGGGCTTGTTTTTACTGAGTTAGGAAAGCAGATGGCAAATATAATAATATATCAAAACAAGAGTGAGAATGACAAACAAAATACACATAAATTGATGTTTTTTTAACCTAAAAAGTATGTGACAATGGTCAGCATCAGAAAACCCTTTTACACAAAGCAGTCTGCATGTTTTTGGAACAGCTAGACCTTCATACAATCAGTAGGATATTTTTTATGTATTATTTATAACTGTGTTTTCACGTTTGGATTTTGTAATGATTCTAATTTCACAAGTTTATTTATAAATGAATGCGCAGCATTAATTTCTTTTACTGGTCCAGTCTTAAAGCGGTTTATACTGCTCGTCATTATTTGCTCAGCAAAGCAGACGACATAGTTTTGGCACTGATGGAACTCGTTCGATGAGATGATTCACATTCCAGCGATGAGGAAATAAAGGTTCAGGTCCGAGAACCCACTTTATTTCTTTATTTAAGTCTCATAATTTAATCAGCAACTCTCTGAGTGTTCGGTTCAATTACAAACTAAGCGATTTGGTTTTAGACAACATTTAGAAGATAATGATGAGCTGTAAACACAAAGCAGTAAATACATTCCACCATTTTCCATGAGTAATCACATCAGTAATCAAAGAAGCAGATGATTCAAAAGTTAAGGTGTGTAAAAGGTTCATCTTGGTGTCTGTAAGAGGAAAAGACCTTGAGGTGTGTGTGTGTGTGTGTACATACATAATCATTACCTTTAGAGGCCCATTAGCTCAAACTCATGTGATATGCAAATAGGCACACACCTTATTTAAACTCCATCTCATTTGCATAAGGACAAAGTGTGTTGACCCAAGCTCATTTGCATATCTCCAAACAGGAACGTGTGTGTGATGTTCCTCTGACTTTTTTAGGGTTTAGTCAGGACTTGCAGAAATGGTTCAGCTGGTACTGAAACAATACTGAATCATTCTGGACACATAATGTTTTCTTTCTACAAATGGTTCTGCATATTTATTGTTCTGTGTATTTATTGTATAGTGTATATTTGCACTCGTCCTCACTGTCGTGTATTTGCAC
>JAOUQW010000009.1:20182298-20199760 GCA_028565825.1 Olivaichthys viedmensis | reverse complement strand
AAGGAACAGCGGGGAACATTTAACATGACTCACGTGACACAGACGAGGGAACAAAACATAAACAGAGGGCGCGTGGCAGTCGCACGTGGCGGCCATCATCATAGCGACCGCCACGCTATGTCCCGCGCTCAGCCGCGCGCGTGACAACAGAACGTTCTTGGAACCAAAAGTTGCTAGAATAGTAACGTCCAGGAAACGGTCTGCTAATCTAAACTTGTTAGCTGGGCTCCATTTTGGAGAAGCAGCTCCCAGATTTACTCTTGTTTTATTTCTTTTGGTGCAATTACACTTTTTTTTGCAGCTGATTGTGTTTTTGCATTTAGCACAGAATTCCGCCATGTTTGCGTTTCTGAGCAGTAAAGATAGGGGGTGGAGTGAAGGGCCCTTGGGGGCGTGTCTATAACATGACTGACAAAAGGGATGTAAACATGGATCTACGTTTTTTCAGGCGTTTTTTTCCCAGGCTTACGATACGCTTGCTTTCATCATGTTGTTTCAACAATTGTTTCATTGTATTTCCAGATATTTCTAATTGTAAGAACAATAAAAATATCGAGCAGTGCACCTTTAAAATTGTACTAAGAAGTTTAATTAGACTAAGAAGCTTATTTTGATTTATTTAATTAAAAAAAAACTAAAATGAAAAGTAATAAAAGTTAAAGTTTTATTACTTTGGAGGCATGTCTTGTGTGTCAATTAGCCCAACCCCTCACCTCACCTCTCACCCCATTGGGACCCTTCCTTTTTTCTGTAAACCAAATTATAGTCACCCTAACATTCAAAAAATAAAGAAAATTGCTGCCGAAATATAAACGCCTGCTTGCATGCAGCGAGGTAGGCCTACACCTGACCAATCTGAATTCATGAAGAATTATAAAGACGAAGAGTTATCCAATTGGGTTTTGTACGAAATAAACGATACTATGAGCTCTAAAGTCATCCCTTACGCTAACGGTAACCAGTCGTACCTTCTCACATGTGATCATTTTTTACAAATTTGCAATTATGACCTTAAAATTTGCAATTGTGCTTTACAACACTTAATTCCATTTGTTATGAGCTTATTATCAGTTCCATCAAACTAGTAAAAAAACAGGAAAACCCTCAGCTGAGTCAATGAAGTCATACTTCGTGGTATGAAATGATATACTTGTTTACATGTATCCGCCTGTATGGGCTGCATTTCTTCTCTCTGACAGCAGGGGCGCTGTTGCAGTCACTTGCAGTCGTTCAGGTTTGGAGGTTTGGGTGTAACACATGGCTGTATACCAGAACCCATCAGCCTCCACATGGTGCTCAGTAAAAACCCTCTCATCCTCTCAGCCCTGCTCGCCACCTGGCGCATTTCTCACTGTTTATGTTTGTTTCCATACAGATTCTGCAAGTACAGCTGTCGATCTTCCGGTGGCTCGTCAGCGAAATCCTGGTGGAAATATATCCCGGTGATGTCATTGGTAATGGCTTTACAATTCCAGTTACACCAAATTTGTTTGGTTTCGCATCGTGTTTAGCTTTGCAAATCTACACACACAGCAAACTTTCCGCCACTGTAGACAGCTACTGATCAATCAGACACGAGCCGTTTCAGAGGGTACACACCAAGATTAAACCACAAGTCCAAAATCTCAATCACATGCAGGATTGAAAACCTCTTTTGAAATGTCTTTACTTCTCACATATTATGTCACTCAATGCTCAAATTATACCAAAACTCTAAGGGTTATTTTTTCCAGTTTAGTTTTTCCTAATTCCCGCCCACCAGCACGTTCTCCACATCACATGACAGCTACTAATTGAAGATTAACACGTTCTCCCTCTGTGAAGCCACCACATTTTTTCAAACTGCTGATAATGCAACTCTTAGAAAAAAGGGTTCTTCTTAGGAGTTCTTACCTTCCTAACGAGGAGCCTTGGAACCTTCTGTGATAGGGAAGCACTCGCATTTGGAGGAGAACGCTAACTGCCCAGTTCTGTATACATGAGCTTACGGATGCTTATTATTACGGATCCTTCTTTTAACGTTTGTGAAAGAGAAATACTCAGTTGTAGGGTTCTACATAGAACCTTTAATGATTCCGCCCTTAGGGTTCTAGAATTAACTTCCCTTTTTCTAAGCGTGTATATGCTACACTTTCAGAAAAAGGGGTTCCTCAATGGTTCTTTGGATGGTTAAGGGTTCTAGCTTCCTAAAGAGGATTTTTTTCTGAAAAGGAAACACTCTGTTGTAGGGTTCTACATAGAACCTTTAAGGATTCCCCCCAAGGGACAAACTTAGGGTTCTAGAATTAACTTTTTTCTGTGCATGTATAGGCTACACTCAGAAAAAAAGGGTTACTCAAGAGTTCTTTGGATGGTTTAAGGGTTCTAGCTTTCTAAAGAGGTTCTATTTGGAACCTTTTCTGAAAGGGAAATGCTTTGTTGTAGGGTTCTACACTGAACTTTTTAGTGTTCCCCCAGAGGGACAAATGGAAGAACCCTTAAGGTTGCTAGATGAAACCTTTTTTCTAAGAGTTTATTTTTGACAGAAATAAACTCTCATATTGTGTTTAACAACATTACGGACCTACTGCTTTGATAAACAATGAATTAGTTCTAATATAATTTCAAAGCAAACTTGCAAGTGGAAACTAGCCAGTGTGGTGCTGATTTGATTAATATAAGAAAATCACATTATGATCACTGTCTAGGCAGCTCATTCAGGCTACACTAGATCTTCTTCTACAAATGAGAGCTGGTCCTTAGCTTGGCTAAACGTGGACACGTCTCCTGACAACGTTGTACTTTGAGAGCCTCCAGAATGAGGCCACTGCTGATGTCAGAGAGCCAGTCCATGGATACAGAACCTGAAATTTACGTTTAAAACAAATAGATATGGCTTTCTGACGTGTAGGCTGCTTGAGTAAATTTTAACCCCCCCCACATGTCAACCGCAAGGCCTACGTAACTTAAACACGGATGTTACCTACAGAAATTTTCTTCAATCTCAGTCACACATTCAGAACCAGAAACAATTTTATTGACCAGGTAAGATTTTACTACTTTAACTTGTTAGTTGCTCTATTAACACAGACTAAATTGAAAACAATAAAATTGAGCAAGAAATACAGGGAAAAAGTGCAAATAAAAATGAGTATATACAATTCTACAGCCATTTTCATTTATTAATTTGTAGTTGAGGGTTTTGCTCAAGGAACCAATATTGGCTCTATAGTGGCAACCCTGGGATTTGAACTCACAACATTCTGGTCACTAACACTGAAGCTAACCACTAAGATACCACTGTCTTGCCTTTCCATAATGCATTAATCTCCTTGTCTCTCAAAAGGTGTGTGTCCTTGTTGTCAGCTCTTCAGGAAGGGACTTCCCAGTGGTAGGAAAAAGGGGGTCTTGGGAAGAGAGGGAGCGTTTGTCCCTGGAAGACCACCGCTCCGTGGATCCTCCATTGTTCACTCTGACACTGACTGCAGTTTCCTCAGTAATAAATCTGCCCTGGGGGGGCAGGATTGTCCCTGTGCTGCCCCTCTATTGTCTCTCACAGGAAACCTCGGTGAGGAGGAGACCAGTGTGTGTCTTTGGTCCTCTGAGAGGGCAGGAGGGCAGCAGGAGAGAGTGGACCAGAGTGGAGACGTAACGCTCGGTTAGGTAAACACCAACCATGCTTCCTCAAGTTCAAGTGCTCGAAGGATAGGAGTGTACGCTTCTTCCAAAGCACAATGAGTTGGACTGATCATAAAGTTTGTTTTATTACTGGTGGAGGGTTTTATATTCATTTTGCATGCTTTGGTGCTCACACTGTACGAGTGCCTCACGATGTAGTTGTTCTTACTGGGCGACAATCAAATACAAACTTAAATGTCAATAACTTTCCTAGTCACTTCAGACTGAAAAAATGTTGACAGCTAGGCAGTGCTTAGGTCTAAGAATGTGCACAATGTTATGCGAGGAAACTTCAATGAAAAGGAGATGCCGAAAAAATGGACACGGAGGTGGTTGGAGAAATGTGGTCAATATGAGAGCTGGACATTTTCTCTCAGTGACAGCTCGTTAACATTCGCTTGAAACAATTAAGCAGATCACTTGCGTGCACCATATGGCACGTGAACATGGTTTCTAAGCAACAACACCATGCTGATGATAGAAGAGTCACAAATCGGCTTTAACTGACGGTGCTATCGCAAATTGTTTCCGATGCAAAATAGGCAGCAGTGGCTACACCAGGCTTCTGTGCGTATCAGATTGTGCCAATGCTCACACTACACATGTCAGAAATTTGTCGTGACCTCCAACAGCTAGCTGGAACACATTTATCGAGCACCGTTTACTCTTTCACACTGTACGACAAATGCCATCCAAAATGCAAAAATTAGTTGGCAACAGCAAAATCATGCCTAAATCGTGCCAAAATAGTACAGTGTAAGTCTGGCTTAAGTAGAGCTGTGAATTTATCTTCCATTAAAATGTACTGAATCTGCAAAATTGTGAGAATTTTACACATTTTAAATGTAATATACACGGTGTTGCAAATTCATTAGGTACATCTACCTTGTGGCTACACTCATTGGCATTTTATCAAGTACACCTACACCTATCTTCTCTCTACTTATGCCTCTTTCTCAGAGGCTGCTGCTGATTGGCTCATAAATGACGCATCCCGTAAACTCAATGTGACATTCATCTGATGAAGAATTTTGTCTAATTTCCAGACATTTCTCTTGTTCTTTTTCTTGTTCTTTGTTGACTTTAGGCTTCTCCTCCTGTTGTCGTTTCACTGTGCTAACGTTTTAAATCAGCTGCCTCAAAAGGTGTCGGCACATCTTTCCTGGTAATGTATCAGCTTCTGTATCAGCGTCCCGATAATTTCCCGGGAATTGTACTAGGTCTTGATTGGCATGTAGGTCTTCCTGGGATTTCTACTCTGGCTTGTGTTTACACTGAACCCCTCCCCGAATTAATTGCCATTAAATTCCCGCGTACAAGGGCATGTGTGAAGGGGGCTAAAGAGTAGCAGAGCAGATTGGGCTACATTGCATAACCCTGTCTGTCTCCTGACTCTCTGACGAGCCTCGGTGCTCCCTGATCCAATCTCAGCACTCCTTTGGAAGCCATCAGCAGGGGCCACTCCAATCATCTCCAGCTTCCATACGTTCAAGGTACTTTGTTGTTTTGGGGCCACCGAGAACAACAAACAAACAACAACCATGGGACGTCTATGGTAGCAACATGGAAAATAATTAACCCAGAAGGTCAGAGCAAGTATCGAACACACATCTTCACAATGCTGAGGTGTGTTTGGTCTGCAACACATTAAAAGGGGGAAAATTTGTCAAAACCAAAAGTTTACTAGTTTGTCATGTGTATCCTTGATTAAAGCTACTGGATTAAAGAGCTTTGGCTTTCTCTTTTTTTTAAATTCTCTTGTGTTTATTTTATAATCCGTGAGAAGCTAATGTGCGTGTTGTTTGTGAAACTCCTTGTTCAGTAATAACACTCAATTTGCCGTGCGGCTGCTGTTTGGACTGGTTTTGGAAGTGGCGTAAACTTTTAAAGATGTGAAAATGGTCAGTAATGCATTGCTTCCTCTGAACCTCTGACGCGTGGACCCCTGAGCCATGTCACGTTTTTTATTTTCGTTCCTTTCTTTTCGCCGCTAATTGATTTAAACGCATTAAGTTCTGAATTATGCGGTCGACATGGATTTGGAAATGTATGTGAAATAATGTTGGCAGAAAGGAGCAGGGAGCAGGGAGCAGGGAACCCAGAGCTGTCAAGAGCCTATTGTCTCTGTTCCACTCTCTCGCTCCAAAGAAGGCAAAGTGCAAGAGGAGACATGAGAGTTGACGGGCATGGAAGAAATCAGAACGTACAGCATTCCTCTCCATGCAAAACAACAAAAAAAGCGTGTGAGCCCTGCTCTGGCCTCGACTCACAGCCTGACTGTGAATAGACGGCCACTGCAACAACTCCATCGAGGTCTTGCTGACTCATCACGCTGACACACACTTGTCTTTTCCAGAGGCTCAGTGGGTGGCATGTAAGAAGGATGATTTCATTTGACAGCAGTTATTTCACTAATCCAAAACAACGGCTGAAATGCAGGAGGAAGTGTGCGTGTCTGTCTGTGCATGTGCGTGTGTGCGTGCGTGCATTTTTCGAGAGGGGGGTGGGACTGAAATTAGATCCTGATGTCAATAGAAATGGGAAAGTAACACTAATCTAGAATAAAGGCAGATATAAAAAAGAAAAGGAGAACAGGATAAAAAGAGGTGCCTTGTAACAGAGGCGTAGCTCAGGGCCAATAAGCACACGGAAATGAGAGGCGAGCCAGCAAGGTCCACGGGGTCTCTGCAGGACAGCCGGCGTCCGCGGTGGGGCTGCTCGCATTAGCATTTACATGTAGCCTGTCACGGGACAGGTGAAAATAATTACTACTACCGGCAAGGACAGGCTCATTACACATCTGGTTGAGTTTTGGGGGAGAACTTGGTGCAAGGGTGGTCCTCTCACCGCAAGCAGAATGTCCTTTTAATGCGACGCGCCCCCAGAAAAAGTCAAGCGTTTCTCTCACGCAGGTCCGCACGTTAGCGATAGCCATTGGTCCCGTTCCAATTATTGATCCGCAAAAGCTAGTTCAAAGGAGGCATCTTAAGAGTCGACGGCGTGCCTGTCAAATTGATTAATTGGTTCATTAGCCGTCAACAGGATACAGCGAGGAACGCGGGCCAAGAGGGGAGCGCAGATGTGCGTCCTCGAGACGGGCTCGGCTGCCAAAACCGATCTCTCGGGCCGGGAAGCTCCCTTGGTGACAGTGTTGGCAGGGGCCAGAAGGCTTTCCTCAGTGGAAGTGCATAAATGTGTACTCATGCTCAAGAGCTGAGATAAAAGAGCAGGGAGGGAGCACTGTCACTGCAGTTAAACATCAAGAGAAATTACGGGTGTTCGATTCAGCAACGGCAGAATGGCACACATTGTGCGGAGACTTCTTATTTGGTAGCCTGAGAAATGGCTTTTTCTTATCTTCACTTCTAATAGAAGTATCTTCAGATGTCTTCATATCAGAATCTTTTTATAGTCGGCTTTAATGACTGACAAGCGTCTTGCATTAATCTTGCAAAACCAATATCCGGCCAAACATTTGTTTGGATATACAGTATGACGACTCAGGAAGAGTGTTGTTGCTGTTGTCCTTCTAAATGTATCTTGAGTCATGGGTCTCAATTTGTTTCAATCTGAGAACAAAAGGTACTAAACTGTAGCATTGCTTGTCACTGGGGTGAGACCCTCAAGGGTACATCTTTGGACCTTTAGTATTTATCTTTCACCCAGGAAAGTAAAAGTAGGGCACCTTTAAAACAGGCACAACCATGGTACTTAAAGGTACACTACCTCGAATACATTTAACCAGAAGAAAGATGAATACTAAAGGTACAGAGGGCGTACCCTTGAGGGTACCATCCTGGTGACAAGTTCTGAGAGTGTCCATCCTGGTATTTCTACATCCCCAGTAGTAATGAGAGTTCACTTATGTGAAGCCAGTTATCTCCATATTTGGTCAAACATCTGGTGTGTTGATTCTGATTGATATTCATACTTATTAATCGAGCGCACAGGATGATATCTGGCGCACGGCAAGACAAGAAGGTCATTCCATCGTTGCATAGGTACATGGCTTAACCCAAAGGTCATAGGAATTACACACATACATACGTACACACTCGTGTTTGGTGAGGCCTTTGAAGATGCTGCCTTTCAGATCTGATTGCGAGGTCTTGTTCGCCATGGCAACACACACAAAGCAGTGCTCGCATCTTGGACATAAGTAGCAACAGATGCTGAGCTGACCTCAGCTGCTTCCTGGAAACGCAAATTTGTCAGAATACCAAAAAAGTTAAGTTAATGTGGACGGGCCATTCTTCCTAAGGAAACTATATGATGATGGTGGGGGAAGGGATCTTTCTTATTCGAGTAACTGTTTAAACGCTGAAGAATTGAAAACAGGGGGATGGTCAGGAAGTGAACGTGCCTTTTTTGCTTTAAATAAACTTTACTTTTGCCATGCCAGTTTTATGGGCACTATTTCAACAGGTTGAACTTGCAAATGTTTGTGAGAATCTGTTATTAAGTCATTTTCAACCGGCATACATTTGTCTCGAAAAGATTTCAGGTCGGATGGTAGCCAAATTTCCTGTCCGTGTCTTGCTAACCTTAGCTGGTGCTGATCTGTCATGGCTAGAGTCCAGTCTAGTTCTTGTTTGGTGATCACGGCACTCACTTGATGAGATCGCAATTCTCCAGCACCATGAAGTAACACCGTGCTCTCCCTCCATCTCCTCGCCTGGCCGCGGCCGGCGGAAGCAATCACCGTATCAGAGGAACACTCTTGCCCGCTTGATATCACCTCCCAAAATGGAGGAAACGCACACTGCCATATGCAATCAATTATTTTGTAAAGGAAAAAGGAAAAAAAAAAAATCACACGTGCACAGGGAATTTCAGCCATTAGCTGCACGGTGGGATCACAGCCAGGGTAATGGTGGCTACCAGAGCAAACACATTTAAGCAATAGGTCAGGGGGAACGAGGAGATTGTCATTTTGAGTCTGTTGGACCTCCGATATGTGTGGCGGAGTGAGAGTTTAAGCAGCACTAATTGCACCATTTCCAATAATCCGGTAACCCTTGACCTGTTTGCTACAGCTCCTCCTGCTTCATGACATCAGCGGAGAAGTATTGCCAGTCCAAGAGTGAGAAAGAAGACAAAGTGCAAAGCACAAAGTCAATCTGAATGTGCAGGAGAATCAGCCTAGATAAATACGGAATAAGAAAAGAATAGTGTGTGTGTGTGTGTGTGTGTGTGTGTGTGTGTGTGTGTGTGTACTTTTAATTTTATTTGACGACTTCTGGTTAATGAGATTAGAGCATAGCAATCACAATATTCAGCTGTAGTATATTCAGGACGTATGCCACTTGTAAAACGGACACCATGCTTTTATATCCTCTTTGGATTTAAGAAGTTCTATTATGATATCTGTAATCGATGAAGTTATTAAGTTATTTCCATACTTTAGATTTACTTTAGAGAAGGCGACACTGGGGCAGCGGGGGCGTGGCCGAGCGTGGGCGGCTGACAGAGAGCAGGGTCACGGCGAGGTGACAGGTAATCGCGTGAGTGCAGTAAGGCGAGAGGAGCGCACGAGGAGCGCGCGAGAGGAGCGCGAGAGGAGCGCACGAGGAGCGCGAGAGGAGCGCACGAGGAGCGCGGGAGGAGCGCACGAGGAGCGCGGGAGGAGCGCGGGAGGAGCGCGAGAGGAGCGCGGGAGGAGCGCGAGAGGAGCGCACGAGGAGCGCGAGAGGAGCGCGGGAGGAGCGCGAGAGGAGCGCGGGAGGAGCGCGGGAGGAGCGCGAGAGGAGCGCGAGAGGAGCGCGCTACGTGCGCAGCTGACGAACTACCGCCGCGAGAAGCCCCGCCGCGCGAGCGCCTTACTTACGTGTTGCAGTTTCGTTTTTCATTGCAACGGTGAAACGAATTCAAAAATAAAAAGCTCCGCACGAAAACCACGGACTGCCGCCTATCTTTCTCCACCCAGAAACATTTACAGACACACTAACACTATGTAGCTACCAGAACATCTGTAGACTTTCTTTAAAAAAAGAAAGAAGAAAAAACAAATAACCAGTGAAAGATGTTTGGAGTTAATGAAACAGTAAATTAGAGTTTATAATCTGTGGGACTTTTTTTTTTTTAGCGTGATTAAATACTAGGTTACACTAATTAGGCCATTTCAATAGTAAGATGGCTAGCTACATAATTAATTGGTTGATAGGGTTTTTCTTTTCTATTTTCTTCTATGTAGCTAGTGTTTTGGCATCCACCAGGGTTAGATGGTGGGACCCCTGTGGTTTAAAAACGCATTTGTTTCTTACAATTCAACCACTGAGTATAGAACTAGAATAGCTACAAAACTAATAACTAGTAAAACAAAATAAATAATATGAATACTTTGGCCTCGATTTGAGGTTAGCGCCAGAATCTTAATACTTAGTTACACTACGCCGCATTATTTAGGCTATTACATTAGTAACTGGTTCATGTGGTGGGTTTTTTCCGCATAGCAATTTTTTTTTTATGCCTGCCAGATTATTTTGGGGTTTTAGGGCATTTCCAGAGCAATTTAATAACATTTTGGAGAAAACCTTGCTAGCTACGCCAAAAATAAGTATTTAAATATCTGTCAGTTTGAACCC
The DNA here is from genome assembly GCA_028565825.1 of Olivaichthys viedmensis. Classification (NCBI taxonomy): domain Eukaryota; kingdom Metazoa; phylum Chordata; class Actinopteri; order Siluriformes; family Diplomystidae; genus Olivaichthys; species Olivaichthys viedmensis. The sequence goes on along the minus strand of JAOUQW010000009.1, from coordinate 20,189,519 downwards.
ACCATCCCCCCTGATGTTTTTTTACAAATGGACCACTGTGTATATTGATATATCATTACATATAGTACAATGGAAACCCCCCATAAAGATAGTATTACAAGTGTGTGAGTGCCGAGTGGGCCGAGCCTGTCGTTGTGTTTATTCTTCTTGCAGTGCAGCCAGGCTCTGGAGCCCAGAGGAGCTCGTTTCTCAGGCACAGGCCAGCTCTCCTCAGAGCCCATATCAACACAGTCTAAAAAGAAACCGCCTGATATTTCCCAGTGTGCAAAGCCGCCAAACGCTTCCAGACTCTTCACTGCCGGCAATGTAAACAAGGCCGTAGTGGGAAACGGATTTTTCGTGCCGTGAACCTGTTGTGCTCCGACTCCGGTTCTGCGATAGCACAAACCAGCCGCCTCACCTGCGGCTCGCAGAGTCCCAGAACGCGGCTGAGAAACAGAATAAAAACTCCACCAGAAGCTCTGAAGTCAACACGGTGATCGGCTCAACATGTGCACGGAGCTCAGAGGCAGCGTCTCGACCCAAAACACGGCCTTGGCCGCAAGAAAGGGTTGAAAGAGCGCAGGCGGTTTTTCAGAGCACGCCAGCCAGCGCAGATGTGTTCTAGGTTTGGGAAGAGTGTGAGCCGTGTGCAGAGGCCAAGTCGAATCAGAACGTTCCAACGTGGCCGGCCTGGAGCATATGAAAAATGTTCTAAATGGTATTAAGACACATTACTGTGGTTCAGGCCAGGACATTACAGAACCTCCCTTTTTACACAATCATGACCACACACACACACACACACACACACACATACACACAGTCATGCACACACACACACAATCTTACACACACGCATCCAATCATACACCCACACACACACACAATCATGAACACACACACACACACAATCATGCACACACACACACAATCTCACACACACACACACACACAGTCATGAACGCGCACACACACACACACACACACATACACACACAGTCATGCACACACACACACACAGTCTTACACACACGCATCCAATCATACACCCACACACACACACAATCATGAACACACACACACACAGAGCTGTACAACACACACACACACTGAATCTTAACATCTTAAACAACACTGAAATTATAATCAGGCAAGAAGGAGAGCAGCAGATAATGGAAACATTTTCATGTTAAGCTATGTTTCAGATCACATACCTTTAGTGCAGAGTAGTGTGTTCACCAATACGTAGTGTCCAATTAATACCTGGCTGATGGAGCAGAATTTAATCATAAAGTTAAAAGTAACCTAATTATTAGTTTAATGATATTTTTGCTTTTGGTTTTTAGAACGTTAACCAAATCAATTTTTGCTGTAAAAAGCTTGTGTTAGCATAAATATAAGGTAACTAGTTAGTTAACCCACTTAAAGTCGCATTAAAAGTCTTATTATTCTGTTATCCCTGGGAGTGTAAGTGGTTAACATTATAGCTAGTTAGCCAGCAGCTTTTATTAGTGTTGTGCTGTGTTTCTGTTATAGTGGCTTCTCCTTTAATACAGATTAAACACTAGAATCAGATAATTAGTTGAAAAGTCACACCTGTTGGGCGAGGCGGCAAATCGCTGCTAACGCCCCTGTGTTGTAATTCATTAAATTATTTCTATATTTAGTACCTTTTTATCACCTTTTTATTCAGTACTTGGTACATAGTAGTACACTATTTGCTACATGTAATAGGGCTCTAAAATAATGCATGACCAAAATGTTTTAATTGGACGATGCACTGAGTGAGAACACCACTGCACCACTGTTGAAACAAGTTTAGGGCAAACATTTCAGATTTTCAATTTGTTACCATGGAGGCTATTCTGGTGCGATTCAATGACATGAGGGACCGCATTGTAATTTGTGATTTGTGTATTAAGTTCCATGTAGAGCACAAAATCTTGCTTATGAAGTTTAAAGCTCTAAATTGTTTTAGCTCCGGTGTATCTTGCTGATCTTCTGAAGCAGTACAGCCCATCCCGAGCGCTTTGCTCAGCTGAGGCAGGTCTACTGTTAATCCCGAGCATCACTCGCAGCTCAGCCGGTGGAAAATGTTTTTCTTATATCGCCCCTAAACTCTGGAGTACTGTCAGGGGGAACGTTAGGAACGCTCTATAGCTCTATGGGTGTTTTTAAATCCAGATTAAAAACATACTTGTTTAATTTAGCATATTCATAGCCGTTGGGTCTTTTATCTTGTTAAATAGACTTTTCATGATTCATAGTACTAACACTATATTTATAGTCATTAGTTCTTTAATGTGCTTGATCATAAACACTTTGTTTTGACTTTCTGATCTTTTATTTGTAAAGCACTTTGAGATTTTGAACTCAAAATGAAAAGTGCTAAATAAATAAATATTCTTCTTCTTCTTCTTCTTCTTATTATTTCTGTTTAGTTTAAAACGTTAGTGTCCCAAGTTAGTGTACAGGTACTTAATAGTCCAGTACATATTGTATGGTCTAATAATATAGTGCATAACGCACAATTTGAGACATAACCTACTGTATGTGAATGTAATGAGGCTTCCCTGTTTGTGCTTCCTGTTTTCCCCTTACTCTTTCCGTGGCTCCGCCCTGGTGATGACACCTTGTGATCATCGTCACATGTTACATTAGAGTGGAACTGAAATCCTAACCAGTGTTTGTCCAGTGTCTTTGTATTTATTACATGTGTATTACCACAGTTCTGTTTTACTGAATCATGTTACAGGAGTCGTGTTTTCTGTGGATTTCCTTGTTTTCCATTAGACTCGTTTCCCAAGTCATGTTCCTAATATTTTGACCTGTGTTTTGACTAATCCTTCTTACGCCCATGATTATGGATTATCCTCTGATTGCTCTGCCTGCCTGCTTTGAACCCTGCTGCCTGCACCGACACCGATTCTTGAATTAGCCCAGAGAAAAACACTGCACACACATCATATGGCCTCGTATAATTTAACTAAATTTAGATAATTAATGGAAAGGAAGGAAACTCAAAAAGTGAAAGAGAAGAATAAAAATATCTCCAAACAGCTATAAAACCTGTTTTACCATGAGCTACTTTTCACATGTAACCATTTCATATAAATGGAGCCATAGAAATCAGAAAGGCTGATTGGATAAGAGCATTTCATTAAATGTGTGTCTAAACCAGGGGTCCTCAATTCCAGTCCTGGAGAGCCAGTGTCCAGCACAGTTTGGTGATTTCACCAGACAACCTGAAATGGAAATTCAAACGCATGTTTTTTTCTGCAACGTGACTGATCCAGTTTCGGCAAAGTGTTTTAGAGTGCCATACAGGGACAATGAAAAACTCCCAGATTTCCAATGTGGTCTCAGACTTTTGGACCCCACTGTATGTATTTACATGAAATGTACTGTAATCCACCTGTAAAAGTGCAGACATTCTCAGTAGTTACATTCTAGTTTCCTGTATAGTTCATGCGGAACTACACAGGTATTAAACACACTTAATATAAAGTGGGACCCAAACAGTTGGACTACAGACAATCAGGACTGAAACCAGGACCCTTGGTCTAAGAAACGGTGTATACTACACCAACCTCTACATTTATTAATGAAGTATACCACAACTGACAACTGTCTACCCTCAACAAGCTCTGCACTAGAAAGTTTCACATTTCTATACATTTAAGGAGTTTGTTACTTTCTCTATTACATTACACCTCCTAATATGGCGGAACACCAACAGATTTTGGTTCCTTCTTCCAGTAAGATTGTGTAAATCTGTTTCTGACTGTTGGTTTTCTTTCCTTAATTGTATCTTCTTAAATGTACATTATATTATATCCTGGCCAGGAGTTAAAATAAACATTACACACAACACAAGTATGGACAAACATGTACACATTCAAACACCACTGTGCCATGAATAACCAATAAAACAACAACAGCATAATGGTCCATGCAGCGATCCAGCAGCATCGTCTCTCCTTCCTGCCCTCTGGTGCTATTACAGCCTCTCCAAAATATTACAGCTCATTTTTTATTCATATGAAATTACATGAAGTCATTAAAACTGAATAAGCCTGATATCTCAGACCTGCAACAAAGGCTGCTTAGGGAAAAAGTGTTGTTGCCAGGTTTAATGTCTGTTCGGACACATGAATGGCCTGAGAGCTGGATTGAGAGGAGGCCTGTACGCGCAAAGCCGCTTCACACTTAATGAGCTTGGACACTTGGCTCGTCAAAAAACAATATTTGGGTAGAAGTCTGGCCGTTAAAAATAGGCAAGAACTCTAAACTCGGACTGAAACGAGGACAACGTTTTTAATTAACTTTGTTAACTGGCTTGATGAAGGGTAATAATAGGATTGTACCATCGCAGGTTGGGAGGGAGTGGCTCCACCAGTGGCTCCTCTCACACACCAGCGGCTCGTCGTGACTCAGCCGGTAGCCTGGCTCACAGGAGAACGTCAGCGCCGAGCCGATGGACAGATTGTGACCGTAACGCACTCCATTCACCGGCACGCCAGGGTCCAGACAGGAGTGCGTGTCCAGAGTGACGCCTGGAGCAATGGAGATAGAGACACAGACAAGAAGTAGATCACTGATTGATTAATGGACTGATGTCTGACATGGACTAATTTAATATCGTCCACAATACTGTAACTTAATATGGTTGCGCCAATGAAGCTAGCTTGAATTGAATCAAGAGACAGATAAAGGACAGGTAGACAGAGAGGGACATAGAAAAAAAAAGATTCAGGAAATGGAGGAAGATTTGAGAAAAACAGAGGACTAGAGCAGGAGAGAGATTCAGGGATAGAGGAAAAGATTAAATAAGGGGAGAGAAAGAAAGAGAGAAGCATTCGGAAAAGAGTAAGCAAGACAGAGTGGACAGCCGGAAAGAAAAGCAGACAGAGAGAAATTCAGTAAAGAGATTTCGGTCAAGGGGAAAAAGTAGATTAAGGAACAGGAGAGAAAGAATAATAGAGTGAGATTTAGCAAAGGAGAGAATATGGGCTCTATGTTCGTTCAGGCGCATGTGTAACACTGTTATAAAAATTACTAGATAAGTACAGTGCAGCAGTCCTTGGTGGGTAGATCTTAATAGGTAAATATACAGTTCTTACAAATAATACTTCGGTTACATACTTTGCGAGATGAAAATGTAAAAGTATGAAAAGTACATAGTAGGTATAAGCCAGCATTTGACGCTAAGATTCATATTTAAACTTGACATAATTTGCTTTCAGATAAATGTTGAATAATTATATGATGTTACTACTTTTTATAAATTTTTTTAAGGCATAGGTCAAAACACAGGCAGGCAAACGTAGCACAGGATAATCAGTTTTCAGAAAATAAACACAGGCCGAAGTTGAAAACCGGGAAACTAGGAAATAACAGGAACACATAAATACAGGCTTGGAATTGACAAGACAGAACACGACATTACTTAATATGCGACAAGGCAATGAAACACTAAAGGGTTCTTTGGTTTGTCCCTTTGGGAGAACCCTTAAATATTCTGTGTAGAATCCTAATCCATACAACCGAGAGTTTCTCTTTAAGAAAAGTTTCCAAATATAACCCCTTTAGAAAGCTAGAGCCGTTAACCATCCAAAGAATTCCTGAAGGACCCTTTTTTTACGTTACTTTTTAGCATAACGCACTAAAATTTTGAATCGTATTCCTGACATTTTTCACATGAATTACTATGAACTTACATATTCATGCGGCAAGTGTTACTTGGAAGTGCAAACTTTTGCACTCAACTGTGGGCTTGAGGAATATGCGCAGGGCATCATATAAAATATAAAATACAATATATCATATTATATATAGAATCAGTAGACTAACAAAACTAATTGTAAGAGAAAAGGAAGAGCGGAATTAAGATTAGAATATGATTTAGGCTGTAAACTGAATAGGTGTCAGTGTATCATATGAAAGCCATGGATGAGTCAACAGACCATCAACCGGAGTGGAATCATTTCCACTCACTCTCATAGAAGAGCTTGAAGCCACTGTTGGAGCGGCTGCTGTCCGTGGTGAAGAGCAGATACAGGAAGCTGCCGCTGCTGAACAGGAAGTGGGGAACCTGAGTGCCGTTCAGAGAGCCGATGAGCGGCGAGAGCAGGTTTGGGCCGTCATGGATCTCCAGGAAATCGTAATTGAGTTCCGTCTGGAACCTAACAGAGTGAGGGAATGAGGAGAGACAGACAGTCACACATGCATGACCACTCTGCTTAATGAGAGGTCAAATAACGTAGAGGTCCAAACGGTCCCTTAACAACCAACACCTGATATTAACTCAATTAGTACAGCGCTCCATACGTTCTGCGTTACCGTCTCTACTGCTTTCAACCACTATATAAAATTCTAATTTGGTAAAAATTGTTATTATTATTCCTATAATAACATTTCTTGGTAGTGGACACAGATTTTTGGGCTCTAATATATTTAATAAGTATGCACCCTCTTGCCTAGCGATGAGGTCTAAGAGATCAGTCAAAGCCTCCTTGTGACCAATCAAACGATTCGTATTAGTCTTTGGACTCGAGGCGGCAGGCCCCCCAGAGTCCTATAGATCTTATGCAATTTCATGCCTTCCCCCACAGGAAAGGTTGCCAGGCTAATGCAATAAAGCCAACCAACCATAACAGGATATGGATTAATCCTCCTCAGCACCCACAGCAGCACATTTACAGTGTAAGCAAAACGCGATGGCAATAAATCCTGCTCCCCGAGACACCTTGTTATCATCACTCATTAACACGATTCTTGCACCTATGATTCTTCAGATGTTAGTCTCAGTTATGAAAAACAAACAATTTTGACAGATTATATTTGTCAAACAAGATTACAACATTCCTCAGTAATATAAATCAAATTGTGTTTGGGTGATAACGCATAACCTGTACTAATTGAGCTAGTATCAAGTGCTAGTCGTTTAGAGATGACAACAGTTAACACTATGTGTTCAGAGTGTTACCAATTAAATGAAATATATTGAAACTGGGGTCCAAAAATCTGAGAGCACATTGAAAATCTGGGATTTTTTTCATTGCCACTGTACGGCATTTTAAAACACTTTGTCAAAACTGGGTCAGTCGTATCCAAAGCACGATCAGGCAAAAGACCAAAAGTGAGCACACCATCAAAAGAGCAATAAAGCTTTGTTCACTGAGAGAGAGAACAGCAACTTCATCACAGATACAGAATGTGCTGAATAAAGAACGAGAG
>JAOUQW010000009.1:20154591-20172725 GCA_028565825.1 Olivaichthys viedmensis | reverse complement strand
GTGTATGCTTGGGTATGAGTTAGGATGTGTGTGTCTGTGTCTGTGTCTGTGTCTGTGTCTGTGTGTGTGTGTGTGTGTGTGTCTGTGTCTGTGTGTGTGTGTGTGTGTCTGTGTGTGTGTGTGTCTGTCTGTCTGTGTGTCTGTGTCTGTGTGTGTGTGTCTGTCTCTGTGTGTGTCTGTCTCTGTGTGTGTGTCTCTCTGTGTGTGTGTGTGCACATGTGTGTGTGTGTGTGTGTGTGTGTGTGTGCACACGTGTGTGTGGGTCTGGTCACCTCATGAGCGGTGTTTCGTTGTCTGGGAACACGTCCATGCAAATACTACAATTTTTACCGGTGTGATACTGATTATCAGAGCTCTGGGTATCGGCCGATACCTGCTTCTCCTCCGATACTGACATCCTCTTCTGTTGCCAAGCAATGCAGCATGTTACAGGCGTGACAGTGGCGTGCTTCGTACTATTAATGCACTGATAACATTCCCATCTCCGAAATAAATCAGCTGTGCTACTGCTCTGTATTCTTTTAATAGTTATATCAGTCCTTAAGTGAACCTGGTAGAAGTCTTGGTCTTTTTGGGTCTGGTCTTTTTTGGGTCTGGTCTTTTTTGGTCTGGTCTTTTCTGGGTCTGGTCTTTTTTGGGTCTGGTCTTTTTAGAGCTGGTCTTTTTAGAGCTGGTCTTTTCTGGGTCTGGTCTTTTTTGGTCTGGTCTTTTTTGGGTCTGGTCTTTTTTGGTCTGGTCTTTTTAGAGCTGGTCTTTTCTGGGTCTGGTCTTTTTTGGGTCTGGTCTTTTTAGAGCTGGTCTTTTTTGGGTCTGGTCTTTTTTGGATCTGGTCTTTTTTGGGTCTGGTCTTTTTTGGGTCTGGTCTTTTTTGGGTCTGGTCTTTTTGGATCTGGTCTTTTTGGGTCTAGTCTTTTGAAAGAATGAATTATACAGATTTAGAGATTCATTTAAAAATGCCTGACTGAAGAATTTTAGACTTCCATTATAAGCGAGTTTGAACTAAACAGGTTTTCTTTTCTCAACACAAGGAAACGTTAAAATTCTTGTCTGTAGTAATCATCACACATGCGCTACAGATGCAGTAGGTAGAGATTAGATTGAAAAAACGCTGAAGTAAGCTCTAGGTTAAAGACCTGAAGGTTGCGAGTTAAAATCATTTCCTGGAGAGCCGATGTGGCGCCCTTGAGCGAGGCTCTTGGATTTATTTATTTGGGGTAAAAGCAACAAGTAAACATAGTTCAACGATAACAAATGTTCTACAGCCACTAATGTTCTACAACTGCTGCCCTTAGCCTTCCATTATAACTGTGTTTAAAATAAACAGGTTGTGCAAATGTAACAAATGTTCTACATTTGCCGTATTTCTTCCCAGTTCTGCCCCTAATCTAGGAGGCTGAGCATCACAAGCAAACGTTTTCGTTTTCGAGTAACTGTTTAGGTCCTCAGTGGGCTTAAAAACGAACCTTAAGTACTCATTAAGTCTTATGATCAAGCATGGACCTGATTGGCTTACACATCGCTTAGCAACAGCGGCTTTGTTCTTCTCAGCTGATAAGACGCTCTGCATGATGCAGCTGGGATTTAAATACTGTAGTGCCAGCAATGTTCTCAAATCCTAGAGCTAGAGAGGAGATGTGACATTTTTAGCCAAGACCGTTCTTTTAGCTTCTAGGTACTAAGCAGAACGTTCAGATATGATTCGGCAGGTCACATAAATGAAGTCAAAATAGATTGTCAATAAGTCTTGTATCCATGTTTAATGGCTAGAACTGGCCGTAACTTAATGCACCGTTGATTAATATGTCTTCTAGATTAAATACCAGTTTTTTCGGGAGGGCAGTGAACTAGATTTTGTCGTTATAATCAACAGTAAGGGCTTTCGTGTGTTCTAATTTTGTTTACAGCTTGATTTCTGTGCCAGATATCATTTTATCTGGTCATTTTGGAAGTCTTGGTGTGTTTAAAATCCACGACCGATTCTTCAAAATTGCTGGTGATTCACCTCGAGTGAGGTTTTTAGTCACTCAAGAGCAACGTGTCAGCCACTATGTAGAACCATGAGCATACGCCGTGCTTCACCATTTGAGACGAGGCTCTTCATGCATGCGGGAGCGTGAAGCGCACATGTGCAGCTGCCTCATCCATAAATCTGTTGAATGTGCCGCTGTGGATCCCGTATCAGAGGCGTATAATTCTTCATACAGAGCGCAGCAGCCCTGCCTTCCTCCGAGTCTCTCACACCTCCATGTGTAATAAAAAAAGCCGGTTATGTAACTCGACTGTGGTGATTCGGGCGGGTTCTCGGCTCATGGGTGACACTGTGAAAACGACACAGCTGCGATGCGCAGACTCATAACTCGTGTTTGACTTTAATTAGAGCTGAGAAAGCTGGAGTTGGAGTGTTACATGCATACTAAAGATCTGTCACTTGATAGGCATTTACTAAGGCGTCGCTGTGGCTACAGGCTTATTACCCAGAGGCTTGTCTTTTACAGCACTGGGCGAAGACGTGTAGGACGACAGCTGAATGATGATCTCGTCGTAGTCCAGCCATGACCAATGTTTCCGCTACGGATGGACACATCAACACTCAAATATCGATCCTGATATTTCCTTTTGAGAATTGATTTTCATGTAAAGATATCAACGTTGACTTTAAACAGTCGTTTTTATTATTTGTAATGAAATATGGAACTACTTTAACCTTTTCCCCACTCCCCATAAACACACACCGCACTGTCAAAAGTCTGTAGCCTACAACATTTTGGCAATACCACAAACCTTTCAAATGGTGTTTTTGGTGCCTGTGTTTTCACTGGAAAAATGTACAAAGAATTTCCTTTTTATAAACTCGAGGTGAAAGTATTGGTATTGGGATACTAGGCTTGGCTTTTGCATTGGAATCTTTTACGAACTGCCGCTCATGCAACATCACAGGGCAGCCGAACGCGCTCGGAGGAAAGCGCCGACTGACCTCTTCTGTATACGTGAGCTCACAGACGCTCACGACTGGCTGGTGTCGCTCTGATTGACAGGGGAGAGAGCGTATCGCCATCCCGCCCACCCAGAGAGCAGGACCAATTACGCTCTCTTGGACTCCCGGCCACGGGATTCGAACTTGCCGATCTCCAGACGATACGTTCGAACGCTTTTCTGTTGCGCCACTCGGGAGCCCATCCTAATGTGTCTTAATGGGAATTTTAATGCATTTGACAGTTTCCTAATTTCCTAAAGGGTGTCTTTACAATTTCAGCAGGAATACATTTTGATATTAGGTGATGTTTTGCTCTTCTGGATAATATAATAAAATCTGCATCTCATTACACTTTAGTGAAAGTCAACCAGACGTGAGGCTGCACATAACACATAACTTAAATATGATATTTCACCCTAAACCTTAGATTAAACTGAATGTAGAAATTTGAAGCATATTAAAGTACTATTATGCTTTGAGTCCCACTACAGGAATGTTTTAATCAGTTTCTCCTTCTCACAGGTATCTCGAGACCAGGCCTGTTCAGAGACACTAAAGAGAGTCACGATATCAGGTCTTACAGATGGATTTCTCCGTAGAATAACACTGTCGACTGGTCCAGCAGCAAGAACAAACCCAAACAGCCACCAAGTAAACATTCAGTGAGTGAGCAAGCAGAGCATGCCGAGTGGAGACAGCTACCAGGATGGAGAAGAGAACGTCTCTCCTGCGCCGAGCTGCGCAGAGCGTGGGGCTCCAGTGGACCGAGGCAGCAGGCAGGCGGAGCCGGGGGGCAGGGGCGCCGGATTGAGCTCCGGAATGGCATCAGGATCGGGTTCGGAAGAGCGTCGCGGAGAACGGCCCGTGACTGAAGAGAGCGCCGGAGAGCAAGGCCAGGAGGATGTGGAGATGACCAGCAGTCACGATAGCGTCGGGGGAACGCGACGCCATTCGTCATCGGCCAACGGGAGTCTTGGGAGCACCACGGGATCAGGCAGCACCAAGAGGTAAACAGCGCAGATCTGATATTGCACTAGCAGCATGGATAAACATCAACAAACCTCTACAGGCCTTTTACCAAGTACAGTCTGATCATCTGACCGCCATCTATTCTGGTAACGTCAATAGTACTGTTCAGTTCTTTTTAAAGTGTGTCCTCCAACATTAGTGTTTATTCAGGGTTTAGGGCTTTTGTTTACACCGTCTTTTTGTCTCCATTAAGTTCGAAGTCTGCGACAGGCTCCTCGTCTGGCAGCCTCCACAACACAACCTGCAGTCAGAGCAGACACCACGCAGACCGCAGGTAATTTCTACATCACATCACATGTACGCACATTTTAAATCTATACACGTCTGTTAAACATTTCCTATCGTTTTTTTTTTTTTTGGATTGACAGCGTAACGAGTAGCATAGTTTAGTTTCCATAGAAACGACTCGGTTCTGAGTGCGAGGAGATGAACAGCTCAGAGTAGAATTAACAAGCTGTTAACTTGCAATTGCGATCGTTCTGACGTAAATGCACTATTCATTTACGAATATCTTCGACGGAAGAATTCATGAAAGAGTTTTACAAAAAATTGCGATTTGCATTACTGATGCCCCAACAACTGCCCTTAGACTTCCATTATAAGTGAGTTTGGAGTAAACAGGTTTTCTGTTGTTTTCTCAGTGCAGAGAAAGTGTCGAAATGACTGTCTGTGGTAATCACACATGCAGATGCAGTAGATAGACTACTTTTAAAAATACATAGATTAGAATTTTGGTGTGCAGTTCTCAAAAGTGCAAAAGAGAACTAAAAGTAGATAGTTAAGAAAATGTTTAATAATTCAAATTAATATTTCATTGAATTATGATAAGTCATACAATTACTTTTTTTTTTTTTTTAATGCACGTACACTGGAATAATCATTCCACATTTCGATGGTTTAGGGAGATTTGTCTAAATAGTTTTGAGCAGTCCAGCAGGGTGCAGTAACGGTGTGTTAGCACTGCTGTGATGCATGTGATTGGTGTGTGTGTGTGTGTGTGTGTGGCAGCGAGCAGGCGGGGCAGGGCCGAGAACACGCCCACCAGGATATGAAGCAGACGGTGCAGGAGATGAAGAAGAGACTGCCGTCAGAGAAGAGGAGCCGCAGCAAATCCAGCACCGTGGAGGCTCTAAACTACGCCCTCAACTGTGTCAAACAAGTGCAAGGTACACACACATATACACACCAGACTGCGGCAGGACGAAGGGAAACTGGGAAACTCTGCGAGATGTAGAGTACTGTTAATACACCAGTGTTGTATTAATACCGCCGAAAAATGAAGTGTGAGATGTCGGACACTTTTTGCACTTGGCAGTCGCAGCCTGCTCTATGTAGCAGAGGGGGCGGGGCCACCAGAGGACACTGTGGTGTGAATTTGACTAAATAGCCAGTGCTTCAAACGAGAACTCTGCTACACCATGCACGCAACTTAGGAAATGTTTAAACCAGACATTTTGGCTTTTAAAAATCGACGGTTGTTCTTGTAGAGGCTGTTCTCGCGCAGGCCATGACGTGAGGTCACTTCTGTTTGAAGTTCAATTTGTGATATTCCTGCTCTACCAAAATACTACATACTCAAGTACATAGTGCGCGGTATGCCATTTGAGACGCAGATTCTCTCTCTCGATCTCTCTCTGGGTGCCAGAAGCAAGACTAGGGGCAAAAACTATTGTAACCAATGAAAATGGGGGCTTATCTTATTCACCTTCAAATAAATAGATAGCACGAGTCTTGTCTAATTATTTTCCCAAAAAAGAATTGAAAACCGGTTAGATTTACTGCTTTAATCCATCTGCATATTTTATATTTACACCCTTTAGCATGAAAAATAAAGTTATAATGATTACATAATCATTAACGAGATATTTTAGGAAGTATTCTTGTTCAGTGTCAGTGACTGGAGTGAGACAGTAATAAACAGAGCAGAGATACTGGAGGAATGCTGAACAAAAGAATAAGCCGAATTCCCAGCAGCGTCTCCGCTCACGACTCTCTGGAGCACAGACGCTGATTATGTAATGGCCTGAGTGCTTGGGCTGTAGGAAGCCAGGCGTCGACTCTGACAAACTGCCAGCTTGCAGTAAACGCCAGCTTGCAGAATCTGCGCAGTCCCTCATGTGATAGTCCACTTCACGAGTGATTATAAAACTGAGTGAAGGGAAAATTGTCTTTATATCCAAAAATATGACTAACGATTCTTACGCATATGCCGCAATAACAGTGTAAGAATCCCTCAGTGGTTGTCTTAATAACATCTGTTGTGTTACTCAGACTTTGGGTTAATGAGGGCATATGTCTGACTCGCACCCGGACACGCTGTTATGTTGCTCCTCACCCTAGCTCTTGTTTTCATCCCTGTGGTGCCACCTCTAGCAAACAGCGAGTACTACAAGTTACTGATGTGCAACGGATTGGACGAGAGGAAGGACGCTACGGTGTGCGCCCTCGAGCACTTGGAGAGCATCACGTCCGAACACACCCCCAAAAATACAGTAAGGCCAATTTATAATGAAGTATATATCTGTTAGATATTCTCATACGAATTAGCCAGTGAACTAAGGCTTCCGAGAATTCCCAAACGCGTCAACCTATATTATAAGATCCATTACTTTTCTATTCCTGCCATTTGGAGAGAAAAAAAACAAACGCTCTTTAAATAATACTCTAGTGGAGGTTTGAAATGGAGGTATCACATAGCTGCCGTGGCCAATACTTAATAAGTACCAGTTCCTCCATTTTATTTATGTATTTATTACCACATTAAGATCACAGCCTGCCCTCTTATTTTTTTTATTGACTCACCCTGATAACAATTCACAGGGTTAAAGTTGGAAGATGAACTCAGCATGAAGTAAAATGATCCGCTACCAGAAGCAAACTCCTTTTCCGTTCAAGTGAACTGGCTTCATTGTCGCGCAAATATTTTTTCGCATTGGGTCTGACCGCTTCTGGTTTGTTATGGCCTAACCGAGCCTAAATGCCTAAATGAAATCAGTTGGTCTGTTTTTCGTGTGCGTTAAAAAATCGTGATGTGCAAAATGATTCCTTTAAGTGATTCGTCTTTTAGTTCAGTAGACTCAAACAAATCTTTTATTTATTTTTTTAAATTTTTTTAAAATAAAATATGTAAATACCATAAAAACAGTTTCAAGTGACTCGTTTATTTGCATGTAAATGAAGTCACATGTACCTCTGGTTTAAGGATGCAGGAGGTTTAAGCTGCTAGCGGTACGCGAACAACTGGATCTTTTTGAGCGAATCTTTGCCAAGCAGCAGAAACGAATTACATTCGCAACGTTGGACAATTGAATCTTCTAGACTAGAGATTCAGTCCAATCAGCACATTTCAAAGATTCATTCACAAAGATTCGCTCGTTCATGTACTGCAGATCACGAATTATGTTTAAATGACTTTTTTTAAATATATATATATATTTGGGGGAACTACAAGAACTTGAGTTCATTAGAGAATGTGGCAGTTCAGTACAAACAGTAATGACTATGAGATTAAAGAAAACTGTCTCACACACAGCTCTAGTTTGAAAAGTGAACTAAGCGACAGAGGTAATCTGATTCCTGTGTTCTGTATACTTCCAGTCCTAAGCGCTGTTTTTTCTCTCCCTGGTCCAGGACACGTTTGTGGTGGTGTTCTCGCTGGCCTCAGGCCGAGTGGTGTACGCGTCGGAGCAGGCCTCCAGCATCCTCAACTGCAAGCGCAAGCTCCTGGACTCGGCCAAGTTTGTGGCGCTGCTGTATCACCAGGACGTCAACGCGTTTTACTCTCACACCTCACAGCCGCACCTGCCGCCCTGGAATGTAGGCACGGACAGCGGTGAGTACGGATGTGGTTTGAAAAAGGCGTGGCTGTTCATCCACACAGTTATTTCCTTTGACAGCATTTTGCAGTGTAATGTTTGTGCTGCTCTTTTGCCACTAACCGCAAAATTTCAGCAGCCAAACGTTGCTATACATTCACTTTTCACTTTTTGCTTTGTTTAACACCCCCAAAAAAATTATTTTTCCCCCAAATGCATGGTTTCGTTTTGTTTTTTTCTTCTCAACACAAATCTTTTTTGTCAATTATATAAACCGTGTCGGTGCCAGGAGCCAGAAATTCAAGTTAAATCCCTATATATAAGAAATATACACATATTTACTGAAGGACAAAGTAAAAAACATTAGCACACTGGTTTAGAGATGTTAAACGTGGTGAATAAACTCCAAACAACTCCAAAAACGTATGTTATAATTCTCTGTTTGTGTCGGTACTCCCTGAAGCCATTTTGGATGTGATGTATCGACAGGTTTTGACTTTTTCCATCTTTGTTTCGATTCCAAAAAAAAGACAAAAACCCAGAAAAAATGTAAAGGATGTTTTTTTTGGGTTTTTTCGGCAAAACGCGACTGTATGCGCAACGATTCATTTTCACCACATTCAAAACGTAATAAAATCATTTTTTCAACTTGCAAACACAAATGTGGTATGAGGTTTCTATGAGCTATGAGCGAGAAAATATTAATATAGAATTTACAACATGCTTCTTGTTATTGCCTGGTGATAACTGCGACTTCAAAAGCTTTCTAATTTACTAAAGATGTGTTTTCCATTATCAACATGCAGTTTACCATTAGGAATTTTTTTTCCTTGAGGTGTAACAATAATGACTCACCATTTCTCTCTCTCTCTCTCTCTCTCTCTGTCTCTCTCTCTGTCTCTCTCTCTGTCTGTCTGTAGCTGCAGCCCTGTTTGAATGTGCTCAAGTCAAGTCCTTCTTCTGTAGAATCAGGTCAGTGCCCAAAATGCCCTTTTATTAAAAACGACATCCTTATCAGCATGACTCATGACCAAGAGATGCGCCTATACACATGCAGGGAAGGTTCAAATTAAAATTGCCTGCCTGCAGTGTACGTCTACAAGGTTGTCCAGATTTCTTATAAAATTATCTAGTATTAGAAAATGTGGACTGATGGAGCAGATCGCATGCTATGGGTGAAATATGCTGTCAATTGCAATACGGTAAAAGCAAGAGAGAATAATAAATAAATGAAGATTTAGACTGATATGATAACATACAAATAAGAAGTAGGAAAGATTTAAGTAAACATCTGATTGTAGCCTCATGTATTAAGAATAGTCTAAATTGAGTTTGGTTATCATGAATAATCCTAGTCGTGATGATCACGGTAATTTCCCCTTGTTTTTTTCCTTTTTTTTTTTTTTTGCAAATTTGTCTCAATTTAGCATTTTGTGTTCTTATATTCTTATATTGGCTGCCAGTCTATGAAATATCACAGTAGTATACAGCAGATCCTAATAATAATGCCAGAAATAGTGACGCTTAGAGAGGATGATTTCGGTTTTTAAATGACTGTTTTGTGTTAAAATCGGTGTGTGTGTGTGTGTGTGTGTGTGTGTGTCAGAGGGGGGAAGGACCGCGATGGGGAGATGCGCTACAACCCGTTCCGGATGACGCCGTACCTGCTGAAAGTGCAGGGGGTTGCCGGAGAAGAGGAACATCCCTGCTGCTTGGCTCTGGCCGAACGCATCATCTCAGGATACGAGGGTGCGTCCCACATGACCTTTCACCTCTCCTGTAACTAGAAAAGCATTGCTGGGTTAAGTTGTACTTCAATAACGTTGTCTGGTTTGTTAAAATAAGTCCCTGTTGCCCCTCAGCTCCTCGGATTCCTACTGACAAGCGCATCTTCACTACCACACACTCTCCAGGCTGTGTGTTTTTGGAAGTAGATGACCGGTGAGTGCTTGCTATGGGACACGGTGCGTTGAGGCATCATCAGTAATTAAACGTTTAATGGACTTTTCACTCTGTCACAGTGAATATTAGTTTAATATTGTTGAACAGGATTAGTGTAACATTGTTGACCAGCTGAATTAATGGTTAGAGGTTTTGCTAAGGACGTGTGTGTGTGTGTGTTGTGTTTGCAGCGCTGTGCCTTTGCTTGGCTATCTCCCTCAGGATTTGATAGGCACGTCAGTGCTGACCTGCCTCCACCCTGACGACCACACCCTCATGCTGGCCATGCATCGCAAAAGTACACACTTTCACCTTCTATTAACACACCGTGTGAAATGCACGCCACATTTTCAGTGCTAGTAGGGCTGTCAGATTCCTGCATACCTTAATATGTAATGTTTGTTACCCGAGATCCACGTATACACGAGCGTTCAATAGTTTGGAATCGATGTAGTCAGTGATAGAAAGTCCATTTAGTTTCAGATCCATCTTTAAAATGATTGTAATATGATTTTAGGGTTTTCATATCATTTGTATTCAGCTGTAAAACATCATGTGTTCAGAATCATGACTCCAAAATGACTATAAAAGTTTTATAGCATCAAGAGTGATGTTAATATAAACATTAATACCCAGAATGCCTCTTTTTTTGGAAATCCGTGATCGTCACGGTGTAGGCGTGGAGTCGAACACAGATGTAAAGCCGCTTTAAACATTTATTCAACACTCTCAAACTAAACAAACACACAACGCTACAGACTTGCATGACATCGACAACGAAAGACAAAACAGGACTGGAACACGGGGATACTTATACAAACACTAATCAGACAGGAAACAGGTGGATGCACTTGACATAATTAGACAGGGTGTGCGTCGCCGTGGCAAAAGCCACGCGCGGTCACGCGCATCGCTGCAAGGCGGCATGCCTGTGACAGTAATCAAATCTTGAAGTGGAGATTTAAATAATAAACTGGAATTATCTATGTAGAGTCATTTCTCCTTTATTATTACATTTTTTATCATTTCACTTTTTAAATGACTTTTTCCCAAAATCCTTTAAACACCAAACAGAACGTGTAAAAAGAGTTTTAGGTGTGAGGTTTATATGAGATATATTAGATCTACTACATTGTAGAAGAGTTTAGTGAATAGAATAATCACTGTTCATAAAATATGATGACAGGTGATGGAGTACACACATTAAAGGAGCGGTTCGGCGACAAATCAAGATGTACACCATTTTTGCCCACTCACCCCAAATATACTTTATCAAATACAAGATGTTTAGTGTCCGATGTTTGCTACCTTAGTTTTGTACCTGAGCTATGAGGCTAATGTAGTTAACAAGTAATGGAAGTCTATCGGAAGTGTAAATATGAGCTTTAAACCACATCCAGTTCTTCAGTGATGTCACATAAACATGAACAAAACTTCACAATCTGCCATCTTCGACAACCGGAATCTTTTTTCCGCTATTTGGCATCATACTGCACACAGAAACACAGAATTGTACCAAAAGGTGATTCAAATGATAATGTAGAGAAGTTGGAAAGCTGGTAATTATGCGTAACGAGTTATGAGAACAATAAGATTACGGCGCTTAACGGTGTCGTTTGAGGCAAGTATGTTAAGATTTGGGTGGGTATTTATGAAAAATATTTTGGGTGAGATAGACTTTCATTACTAGTTAGCTACATTACAAGTTAGCTCCAGTGCAAAACTAAAGACGCAAACATCAGACAGCAAAGAGGAAAGAAATACTGCATAAATCGACGTCTTTCATATTCAACACAATGTTTAAAGCCCAGCCAAAAGGGTGCGGGATCCGTCAGCACGTATTCGGTGGCATGACGACCCCCAACAGTCGCTCACACACTGTTTAGACAGCTCATGTCAACACACATGACCCCGCGCCGGGTTTTAGCACAGACTGCTGGTGCTGGTCCTTTTTTTATTTTTTGCTCAAATTCAGTTTCACAATTTTTACAAACGATATTTGAAAAGTAGGACAAAGGCTTTTTTCTGGATCCGCAGCCAAAAAACACAAACCCTTGGCAAGCTTGAACACATTACACATACATGCGGGACAGTGTTTCCCGCCGTGTGCTGAGAACACACTACTCAGAGTCACTCAGGTGTTTCGGAGCGGCCCTCTCTTGACGCCTCCGACTTTAAATGCCCCACTCTAAAGCATGACCGCCACACAGCGAACCTTTCACACACCTTCTTGAGCACAAAAGAGCTTTACACGGAATGCAAACAGCTGAACGGGTAGAAGCCATCGGCCGCCACATGCTCGGCATTCCCTCTTCAGTGAGGCGCAGTACAGCGTAAAACAAGGTAACATGGGTGTTCGGGGAAACAGGCAGTGTATAATACAGGTCTCCTCAAAGGAAACTTCAGATGGAGGTCTGAGGCACTTGTAAAACACTCCCTGGCCTGTATCAGTGCTTTTGGAGTAAGTCTAAAATTAGCCATGTCTCGTCAAATGACTGCATTTATTAGGATGTGTAAAAAATAAATCAAAAAAAGGCGAGAGGTGATTCTTTATCGGAAAGTCTTTGAGTCCTGTAGTGAATAATGCTGAGCACTTCAGGGCATCCACCTAATACCTATGTGAGAGTCAGAGGTCTGTTTCAGGGATAAAATCAAATGTACACAACTTTCTACATAACCCAAATGTAGTCGGGCAGCCAAGACATGGTGCTTTGACATTTGCTTCTTTAGTTTTGCACTGGAGCTACCACGCTAGCAAACAAGTAAAAAGTTTATCTCGCTCAATCTTTTCCATAAATACATGCCACCCAAAACTTCATATACTTGAGTCAAACAACATTTTAAACGACTATAATCTCATTTTAAAATAAGGCAGACACTTAAAAAAAAAAAAAAACCTAATTCAGTCATTATCAATCTCTATCGGCTAGTTAGGTCACAATCTGGGAGGGTAATAGTCAGCTTATTGTTAGCTAGCTTGCTAGCAGGGCTGGACAATGATTTTAATAACCAATGTTCGCCTAAATTCATAATTAACCTAATGATAGCTATCTTGCTAGTGAATGGGTTTATAACCAAATGTGATAGTTGACCTAATGATATTATTAATAATAAAACCATTAGGTTTTAAATTACACAGTATACTAGCAGAGACTGTATGAGGAGGAACGTAAGCTAGTTTGCTAGCGGGCCTTGCTAATGGCTTTAATGACGGGTTAATGTTAGCTAGCTTGCTAGTAAACCTTGCTAATAGTTTTAATAACAAAATATAGTCGGCCTCATTATCTAGCTTGGTAGCGATTTGGCTACTGGTCTTACTTCCCAATGTAATAGTTAGTGTAATGTTAACTAGCTTGCTAGTGCTTGGGTTTAATTAGATATATTACTTAGAACTTAATAATCATCCGAACATTAGCTAGCTTGTTAGCGAAGTTGGCTAGCTACTACTGGAGAGATAACATAAAACGAAAACTAGTGTTTAGGTAGCATAGCCAGTGTTGGTATCAGGATGTGTATGATTGTTTAAGGGTATTAAAGGGTGAAAACCACGTCTGTGTGATATTACTGAATAACTGGATGTGGCTTGAGGCAGATATTTACAGAACAAATTGGGTCAGATAGGCCTCCATTACTTGTTAGCTACATTAGCTTCAGTGCTATGCTAAAAAAGCAAACTTTAGGCACTAAGCATGTCTTGGCTGATTGAGTACATATGAGGTTATAGGGATATTGTGTAAAGTTTCTACCGAGCAAGAATCAAATTTAAGGTTCCACATAATATCACATAAAATCTTGCACAGTTCTTTGTAACAGTTAAAAATCTTTTTATTATCTATGAATATTAGAAGCATCCCAAAGAAATGCGTAGGCCTCTGGGGTGTGCTGTACGATTGAGAAATTCACACTCCTTCCACAGATTCTTCTGATTGCC
This sequence comes from Olivaichthys viedmensis, assembly GCA_028565825.1. NCBI lineage: Eukaryota > Metazoa > Chordata > Actinopteri > Siluriformes > Diplomystidae > Olivaichthys > Olivaichthys viedmensis. The sequence continues at coordinate 20,159,035 of JAOUQW010000009.1, read as the reverse complement.
TGCAAATCTGTGGCTTGGTGGTTTTGTGTGTATGCGTGTGAAGCAAGTCATTCTCTCTTGTCAAACACCTGACACTAATCTCATTAAAAATGCAAGCTTCATTATACATATGGAATGGATCAAACGCTCCATTATCCCAGAACGTGCATGCGTTGTCCTGATCCGAAGAGAACCATCTGGGCGTCAGTTACGTCTACGGGCTGCGGCGCAAAACCGAGCTCGACCTGCATGAAGGTTCAAAGCGTCTCTCTTGAGTGGACGTTTTAAAAGGAAAACATGAAAGCGTCCCTCAACGTGGCGGATCAGAGCGAAGAGGGGGAAAGCTAATGTAAACATTCGGCTTCTCTTTTGGCGTCGACAACAAACCACAACGACGGTCGCTTCCTAAACCCTCAAGAACCAAACCACACAGGTCTACATTTACCGTTCGGGTATTGTTTGTGTGAAAAGACCAATCCACACCTCCACTCAGAGTCACTGGTTCAAAAATACTGTTGGAAAAAAAAAAAACAGGTCGTTCTTCCTGCACCAAGGTCCCCGGGCATACGGCACTCGTCACCCCATGACCTTAGAGTTGGGGCACAAGCCGTTTGCACCGATCGTTGCTCAAATATTTATCTTAAACCTTTCAAAAGTGGGAGCCGAACAATAGGAATATTGACAGTATAGTTCTGCGAATGAGGTGGTTTGTTTGAGTGTTAGCACTGTGAAGTCCCGGGGCTGGCTGCCGCTTTTTCTGAAACTCCTGTATTGTATTTCTTTCCGCTGCCAGACGAGGCTTCCTGCACTGGGGCAGTGTCAGCCCCATGCTGACCCCACTTTCCTGTGTTAGGGTCTGAGCCGGGGGGCTGCCACGAGCCCTCGGGCCCTGCCCACAGCATCCAGACCTCAATCCCACCCCCCTTCGACAACCTCCACCCGCGCTGTGATGGTGTGGTCGGGGTCACAGCTAGCGCTGTCAGCAGCTTCCTGCACGAGCCACTAAGCCTGCACCACACCTTGGGAAATGTTCTTGGGGTTTTTCAGATACACCAGATCAGGGGGTCAATAACAACCGTAGAAGTTTTTTTTTTTATGAGAAGCTTCTTGCATAAACAAGAGAGCATATCGGAGCAAGACGATACCCTCTGGAAATAGATTGCAGAAACGACTATCATAACAATAAAGGCTATGTAACATAACCCAAGGGAAGAACAGTATCATGCTGTACCTTTATTTTGGGAGGGCTCTAGAATTTTTTAAATAATGGCCTTTTCAAATTAGCTGCATTGCTCTCATTTAACCGATGATGTCAATTTTCTGTGCATAGGATAACCAGCATCCAAAAGAAAAAAAGAAAAACACATAACATATACAGTATATAATAAATATATATTATTCTTGAATAGCATGATACAAAGCAAGAAAAGCCTCAAATGCAACACTATAAATGCAATAAACAGGCTTGTAGGCTACACAGAAGATGTGAAACTGTCTAACAATTGGCCAACTATAGCCTATTTAGCGACACCATAGTCTATAGGTCCACACTAGATCTAGACAGTGATTGATAAAATACTACGCCCCTGGAAGCAACCATTTTTATCCTAGGATCATGTGAGAACGAGTTGTTATTAATCGGCCATTCAGTAGCTTGTCGAAAGAAAACTCAGAAATTGAACCCGGTTACATTTTTTTTAAATGACGCCCTTTGGCAAAACGTCATTTCCAGCGTAGCAGGTGTTAGTTTAGAATTTTGCTGTATAAAATTTTTGGCTTTAGTCTTCATTATCCCTCTCTAAAAAAAACATGAAGCATTTAGCGTCCTGACTGTTAGTCAGATACGAAGACGCAACACTACAAAGTCAGTACCTACCTTGTAGCTACACTCATTGGCCATTTTATCAGCTACACCTACCACACAGGTCACTTTGTAGGTGTATAATTACTGACTGTAGCCCATCTGTTGCTCTGCAAAATGTATTAGCCCATCCTACCCCCGTCCATCAATGAAAAGGGACCACCAGGTACAGCAGTGTTGTTGAACTTTGTTCACTTACTGCACTTTATTACACACACTTACCTTGTTCAGTTAGAGACTAAAGCTCATCTTTTTCCTGCAGAGTGCGTGTTAATCATCCTCTAGTCCTTCATCAGGGTCAGTTTCTGACCACAGAAGTGCTGTTAGCTAGATAAAAAAATAAATACATCACTGGTACAGTAACTTTGATTAGCTTCAGTCAAAAGCTACTGTTGCTCACACACAGGAATAAAAAACAAATAGAAGAAAGTAGATCTTTTCCTACTCTTTATTTAAAAAAAAAAAAAAGTAGCTGGAGAATCCCCTAGTAACAGTGAAATTCAATCCACGACAACCTGTGTTTAAAAAAGAAAAAGAAAAAAAAAGCCCAGCCTGAAAGGTCCTCGCCTATTTTCTATATATTAATCAAGAGTGCTGAAAAACAGAGCTTTGCCCATTAGTTTTATTTATATTGGGCCGAGCTGTGCGTTGCCTGTGGGGCTGGTTGACCCGAGGTGGTCTGGAGCGGTGCAGTTGAACAGAAGGGCACTGCAGCTCTGCTCTCGCGCTTTGAACTCGAGTTGTGTTGCACAGACGCTCCTGCTGCCGCGCTCGAAACAGGAAGTGAGAGCCGAACGCTGGAGGAAATTGGCCTCGGCCCAAAGGGACCGAACCCTCCAACCTCGAGGTCCCTGACACTACACAGCCTCAGTCTGGTTTCTCACACACACACACACACACACACACACACAGAGGTTGGAGAAGGGGCTAAATTTTAAGGCAATTGATTTGTAGGTGAATGAAGCCATTTACAGAGGCACAAAGGCGAATGAACTGGTGTGTTACAGCCCTTGGCTTATTTTACCTGCAGGCCGAGGGCCAGGTGTCACCCTGCAACCCCCTTTCCCCCTCATCGTCAGTATTTAGTCTCTGAAAAAGCACCAATTAGTTGTAAGATACTATTAAATACACTCCATATCATTTCAATAAGGGGTTATTATCTCGTGTCCAGTTGATTTCAGTCGTTTTTAACTGTATTGTTTCATACCCAGCTCCACAGAGACCATGCAATCATCGTTTTTCTTTAGTTTTTGTTCTTTTTTTCTCGTGATCTTGAGAAAAGTCGTGATCTCTCGAAAAACGTTTGTCATTATGAGACAATTCGTCCATTTTTAAACCAACTTGCATCTTCAAACGTATTCGATCTCTTTTCTATCTCTATATTAAAAAAAAGTTTTATCAAGACCCCAATAAAAAAATAAGTTGTATTCTTAAGATAAAAAACAACAACATTTTATTAAGAGCATGGACTGAATGATTAGGTTTTAAGATGCAAGTTACAGATGTTAAAGCGGACGTCTAGGCTGAAGATGTCACAACTTTTAAATTATTCTCCGGTAATAGGGAACAGTGAGCTAAATAATTCATGTTCCACTTATTCATTTATTTCTCCCAGCAGTTGGCTAGTTAGACTTTTCATGATTCGTAGTACTAACACTATATTTATAGTTAATTCATTCGTGATTGTACATTGCTTCTTTAATGTGTTTCATCATAAATACTTTATTTTGACTTTCTGATCTTTTAAAGATTTTGAACTCAAAATGAAAAATGCTCTATAAATAAATAAATCTTATTATTATTATTATTATTATAGTTGTGGAACCACCCAGAAAGGATACAGAATGTTGTGGAACATTAACACTATACACACTCCTTTAACCTGACAAGACCTAAAGCTGCCCATGTGATCCTGAGAAAACAAGTTATGACCAAATAAATAAATTAATAAAAATAATAATGAATCATGGTCTCTCTCTGGAAATGTATAGTTTCAGCATCTATGTGAAACATAGAAACACTTGTTAGTAACATTATTTGAAGGCTACCTACACATTACACATTCATAAGCGTTGCATTAGTATGTGACTTTGTCTCTACATGAAAGAGCGGAACGCTCCATTATTATACGCAGATTGTATACGTAGTTATTGCTTTGTCTTTATTAAGAGAACATTCATAAAGCTTTAAGACGTCTTCTATAAAGTATGCGCCCGTCGTTTTACCTTTTTGGAAGTGTATTTACTGAATCTACTTCATATTGGAGCATGGAATTGGACTCTCCTTAACTGAAGTGGTGGTTCATTTGCATTTACCTTAAAAACCACTATGAAGCACAGTTACAATACAACTTCATTTATTTAAGAAGCCCATATCGCAGCTGAACATATGATTTCCTCAAACTTAAGTGGTAATCAATATTGAAATTAATTATCATGTCATTACAACATGACTTATTTACGAAGCCCATCTGTGAGCTAAATAATTAGGAATGAAAAGGATGCTTAAAGCTTTATGAATGTGCAGTCAGTAAAGACAAGCTAACAATTTGCAAGAATTAAATTTAAAAAAATGTACAGTAACAATCTCGAACAGTCGACCCAT
>JAOUQW010000009.1:20122467-20140354 GCA_028565825.1 Olivaichthys viedmensis | reverse complement strand
TAAAATCCCAGAACAGCCTTGATTCTGTTTTTATCTCAAAAGTGCTCTAGTACTGAATATCTCACTTTCTTTAATGACTTACACACATTTCTCTGTAACATTTAAACCATTACATTTATTTGTAAAAAGAACGTTTGGAAATCTGCAATTTGCTCTTTTTTAATGACACACTAATGCAGAAGACATCAAATAAACATCTAAGACAAAATTTATATAAAAAAAACCCATTTAGGGTGTCCAAGACTTTTGCACAGTACTGTACAACGAAACGTTAAGATATGATTTAGGATACATTAAAAAAGGATCCCTTTTTTAATTAAAATTATTTTGATACAATACCGATATCAGAACTCTGAGCACCAGCCAATACCCGATACTGATTCATTAGTAACCTGTTTCTCACTTTAATAACTGGAAAACCTGTTGAAAGTGTTGCTGTGAGGACGACCGCTTTTTTTTTCTTCTTTCTTTCAGCTAATGTTGAGTTCAAAATGGGACATAATGATCCCCGCCAAGATACCTGGCTTTGCATAAAAGTGGAAAACCTTGTGTTGTACCAAAGGTTTCAAATAGGAAGCAGCAATAAATGAACCTTGAATTCTGTTTTGTAAATGGTAAAATAGACGTACATTTTTCACCCAGAAACCATGGGCGATGCAAACTTTGCCACTCAATTTTGTATTACTATATATTTCTGGATCATGGTTTCCAAGAATGCATTTTCTCACCCCCCTGCTATAGCCTCCTTTTTGTCATGCTATGTACTGACGCTTTCCCCTGCTGTACGCTACCACACGCCCACAGTCCTCAGCAGCATGCAGTGAATGTGTTTCTTTGCATTCTTTCCACTTTCTTTCTTTCTTTTTTTTAACCTGCTGTAGAAGGCGCGCGCTTGTTAACTCCGCCGCATTCAGAACGCACTATTGATATTGAAATTGCATGTCAGAAGGTGACTATTTGCAGGCCATTTGAGCGTCCGTTAAATGCGGCCAATAAAAAAAAAAAGAAGTCCATCCGGGCTCCTTTTAGCCTTTAACGTGAGACGCGCGAGGCCACCTGTGCTCGGAAACAGAGCCAGATTAGCCTATGAATTATAGCGCGTCGGTAAACGCCTGGGAAACGATCAGCCTCAAGAGGGCAATTTAGCCACAAATATGAAAATGCGCAAATTCTGGCCCATTACTGCATGGGCGCTCGCGTGGGCCGTAATTGCGGCACGACCCCCGCGCAGCCGCGAGGTATTAATTGCTTTAAAATAGTAATGAAATGACCTCCCCGTTACACGCGTAAGCGGCGCGCGCGCCACCAGCAGCAGCAGCAGCAGCCGGAGAGTCCTCAATTGCCTCACGTATACAGAGCTTAGACTATACAGCAGCGGGCGCGAGCGAGCCAGGTAGAAGTGGCGCGCGTTGGAGAGGCCGTTTTAGGGGCCATCGCGTGCAATTACGGACAATCAGAAAAGGGCTCGAGACCCCGCGCGCTCCACAATGGGGCCCGGTGCGCTCCGCGCGCGGGGGTGTGGCGCTCAAGTGCGCGCAGCTGCGCGAGCGCGATTCAGCTCCGGCAACAGCGGCCACCTCTCGCGCCGCAATTAGCAACTCCTTTCACTTTCCGCCATTTAAAGAAGAAGGGAAGGGAGAAAAGCAGCAGCGCCACTGTTCGCCACTGTTTTCGCCCCGCGGAATCATCTCTGGGAGAAAAGGAGCGATTGATTGTTGCCTCGAGTGGCTCGTGAAGAGCGTGTTTTCCTAATGGTGGTCTTAATCCTTCACTTAAAAAATGGAAATTGCCGTCACTGCGCGTGAATGATGAGATTGACACATGGCCCCCCTTTTTTTTTTTCCTCTCTCTCCTCCTCTCTCTGACCAAGACCTACAGAGAAACGCATTACTAACCATATCCTAGAGCCGAGCTTATGTGTAGTCTGTAGAGGGAAGGACGCAGGCTACCAGTTTAGGGTTGAAAAAATCCCCCCATGAATCGGCCTATGTTAGACCCCCACCTGCTTAAAGTACAACAAATAGGATTTTTTCTTTTTTTTTTTTTTTTAATGGATAACCGCTTTTCGATGGTCGATTCTGACTATTTAGATTGGCCTTTTTGGGGTCTTTTTCTTAATTTTATTTAAATAGCACAACGTAAAAGTCTGGGGTTTTTTTTTCTCTTCTATTTAAAACAAAGTATAAAACCGATTAATGGGCGGGGCTGCGTATGAGATTAGTTTGTGATTGGACCAATCACGTATGATATGTAAATCTATCATATCTACGTAATGGTATGTGATAACCGGACATTTTTAGGTTCGGGACCTGCAAAGCTAGCTAACTTGGCTAATATTAGTAATAGATCGTTTTGATCGTCATGGCAACGTTATAAATGCAACAGGTTTGCCTGCTGTTAAATAGATCACAGAGAAAATGTTTCCAAATCGCATCTTCATAAATCTGGTGTTTTTCATGAGGGTAAAGGCGTAAAGATGTTCCTAGGCCATTTAAATAGTTTCTTGTGCATTAAAAAACACAATGAACAATTTATTATTCTATATAGATTAGTTTTAATGGTTTAAAAGGACACATTTGGGGCACTTTAACATTGGAATATAAGGCACTGTGCTGTCAATTTGACTGAGATCTGTCACTGATTTGCTTTTGTAGATGACCATGAGCACGAGTGGATCGTGCGGACGTGCCGGAAGGGCTAGGATGAGTTTGTGGGCTGCGTTTCCCGGGAACGGCATGCCGGAAGAAGAGCCATTTTTAAAACGTACACTGTGACTCTTTTTAAATCCGACTTTAACTACTGTTTATTGAAACGTACATTAATGATCAATTTTCCTCAGTGCCGTTGCAATAAAGCGAGCTTTCAGTATATACAAAGTGCTGCATTTGTTATTTTGTATATATTCTAATGTGGATATGTGGCTTAACGCCATGGTTCTCTGAGTGGTCCGCTTTTTTATTTCTTTACTGATGGTGGAGATCACAATCAACCACAAAGTTCTTATAGTTATTGTTTAAGCTTAATTGACTGGTCACTTGAATTAAACTTAAAAACAAGTATAAATAATGTCAACTTGAGATTAACTGCAGTTTTAATAACACCGAACAGTATGTATTTAAAATTATATTTCTAATCTACATTTTAACACAGTGTAACTGGTTTGGGTGGAAAGTTCATCAATAAAAAGCTCAAATGACTCCAATAAATAAATATGATGGTACACATTTGCCTAACGTGCTTATAATAGTTGGGGTGTATTCATGAAATAAATCTGTGCTGTGTGCGACCCTGGCTGAAATCCCAGTAAAATGGAATCTGTGGGAATAATTTATTAATAAGCCACATAACATTAATTCATAACTGCAAATATGAAATAATAATTCTGTTAAAACTGAAATCACTTTAAAACCAGAAAACAATATAAAAACAAAAACCTTGCATCCGTGTGCTGCAGAAACCTCCAAAATCTCCACAAATACAGCTTTGCTCAGTGTCAGTGTGTTATGTACAGATTTATAGTCTTAGTCATTTCAGTTACGCATTTTCTTTACACAAGTGAGGCCTTTAATTTCACGACTCTCTACAATACAGACTCGTTCAACTATCTAAGTTTGTTGCAAGATGTGTCACTGATTTTTTAAAGATATTTTTATTCATTTTTTAAATTAAGAACATGGAGCAACACGTACACATTAGATGTTGGGGATGAATATTGCACAAGTCAGTCAACCCCCCACCCTTTGTCCACAATACAATAGGAAAAAAAGGGGTGATGTATACGTTTAGTATTATATTGGGACATACAGGCTGTTCGAGCGCCTCACACAAAGAGTTTAAAATCTTATTGTCATTTTTTTCACTCATTTTTTTCTCTTTTTTTTTCCTTTGGAAAAATGCATCAGATATTCTAAAGGAACAAAATCAAAAATCACTTTACGCCAGTCTGATAAAGGTGGAGATTTAGTGGAAATTCATTTTAGCCGAATTGGTGTATATGTGCAGCAAAGGTGAGCAGAAACAACCGCTTTCAGTTATAAAATCCTGTGATATTTTAATCCTAGTTATTAAACACAAATACTCATTATAAAATATGAAAATAAGGTGCAAAGAAAGAAAAAAAACAAGAAATGGAAATTATCTTTGTTTCACATTTTTACATTAATATCACTGAAAATACACAACAAAATAATTGTAATAAATAAATATAACAGGAACAATAAAACACTTTATGAGCTAATAAAAGGTACTAAAGGTCTCTTGCCTTTAGGCTGTGTGCGAGTCTGTGCCCATTTTTACCACTTGTGACCGAGCGGAATAGTGCATTAATGCATAATGCTTCTTCATTTCTCCACTTCTCAAGTCTGGCATGGAGTTTGAGGCATGCTGATGTCTCAAAGGGTTTTAAAAATGTGTAGTGACCGTGTCAGCAGCGACGCATTAGAGCTTAACCTGTTTCCCAAAGAGCACATTGAGTTTCGTAAGGATTTGTTTCTTCTTGAATGTGACTCAAAACTGACTCCGTCTCTGCCACATTTAATGGACAGATCTGGTTTGTTTGGGTCCATCGTACAGTGGAGTGAAATAGTTTGCATCCCCCATGGTTTGTAAATGGAAAAAAAAAATCTCTAATATATCTCTATATCTCTATTTTACAATTTATCTACAAATAAATATTTTTTTTCAAGAGGTTAAAAATTAAATGTGGGTGAATCCTGCAACAAGACAACAATCCAAAACATAAAGCAGTTTGAAAATAAATTTTGTCATGAGCCTCTTGGTCTCCAGACCTAATCTGAAGAAGACAGTGTGTGATAATCTGATATTTTTAGGAATATTACACCTGAGAGGATCCAAAAGCTGTTCAGAGGTTGAAGGCAGTTTATTAAGGTAAAGAGTGGACATACAGGTTATTAGAGAATATTTATATCACATTCAGAAAGGGGGGGATGGAAAATTTAGAAGTTTTTTCTCACTATTAATATCCTAACATTCACGATTTGACCATTTTTGGTTGTAGGAACATCTGTGAAATCAAATGTTGCAATAAATTTAATTTCTTTGCGTTCTTCATTTTTGTCCTAAGGGTGTGCAAATTTTTGCACTCTATTGTATGTTTTTTTTTTTCTACAAAAACCTGAACTGTGCTTTCTTAGAGCAAACCACCATTGAATAAAAATGTATAGAATAATGGAGAGGAATAAGGATCTGTTTGTAATCCTTGCCCACCGATTGCAGCTACTTCTCCGAATTTTCCATCCAACAAATCAGGCTCCTGATCCATTTGGGAAAATAGACATAAACTCTCCATTAGATTTAAGTGCGTGTGTGTGTGTGTGTGTGTGAGTGTGTGTGTGTGTGTGTGTGTGTGTGTGTGTGTCTGTGTGTCCTTTGAAACAGTACCCGGGACAGGAGATCAGCCCTGTGATGCAGCCTGACAGTGACTTCCTGTGTGTGATGGTGCTGGAATCAGTGAGTGAGTCATTACTGCACACGCTGACCCGTGAAGGGCCTGGCAGCTCCGCCATCGGCCTGTGATTGCTTCCTGCTTTACGCCGCACACACACACACACACACACACACACACACACACACAAATAATACAGTAAAGAAAGATATATTGGACAATTTCTCCTGTTAGTATTCACGTAAACGTATAGACTGATCAGCACACACACACACACACACACACACACACACATAATTTCAATGTGTGTCCGAGACCCTGCCACTGAGTGAGCAAAGCTGTTTTTAATTTAGCTCATGGAGCCTGATGAGCTCTGGATCGTCCGTTCCTCTCTGAACATTCGTCTTTCCGTAGTTTAGGTGGAAAGAAAACGCACTCTGTATTGGGAGAGGTGGATTTATTGCATTCACTCAAAAAAAAAAAAGACCCTTTTTTTCCCCCCGATTTCATTTATTCATTGATTTATTTAATTTTTACAAAACAGACAACGGGGGCAAGGGAGAGAAAAAGTGCTTTACAGGCTAATATCGTTTTCAATAAATACAAGAACGTCGAGGCCTCATCCTCGTCCTCGTCCTCGTTCTCGTTCTCGTTCTCGTCCTCGTCCTCCCCTCACCGAGCTCAGAACACACGAGCGTACTCGGCAGTACAAATATACAGTTTGTGACAGCTACAGCTTTTCTCCCGCTCGCACTCACAAATCAGTCCCAGGTCACGTATGATAACACGTGGCTATCGGAGTCCAGGACGCTTTTTTCACACAGGCTAACAGGGCAGACGCACATCAGCGAAAAAACAGAGAAACACAGACACATTCTGCTCCCACATAACGCCAGGACACGGCTTAAATAAAAAATACATGTACTTTTTTTTTTCTTTACATGTACTCACGTTTTTTCTGATGCTCTCTTCATCTCTCTTATTCCCTCTCTGGGTATGAACAATTCACAATTTGATAATAATAAAAAACAAACTATCCTAAAAAATGGTGGCATTTCGGATAAACCTTATTCTGTATTTTGCAAAGTGTGTAATTCGTCACAACAGTAACTGTGAAGACTAAAGTTCCCACATGAAATCCATTTTAGCTTTTTAATATCAGTATAGACCCGGCCACTGCCTGCTGTCTGTTTGCTAAAAATGTTGAAATGTTCAAATTAAGGCTGGGCGCCATGACAATGTGATTTCGTTTTTGCAATAAATTATGTCACAATGTTGGTACGTTCATAACACTGACAGACTCCATTATTACTCACAGTAACAAGCAGCTGATTGCTATTTTATAACAATTCTATACCAATATTGTTTGATTCTTTTCTCCTCATCCTGAATAAAAAATATAATTAGACTTAAGCTTTTCAAATTGTGGCATTAACAGTTTTGCTAATGTTTTGTTTTTGTCCCAACGTCAGGTGAACTAAAGAGCATGATACATATTGTTTATTGTGAAAACGTCTTCAAGTATTGTGATATATTTTACCCATATCGCCCATCCCGAGTCAAAATGAATATTTATTAATAATATAAAGGCTGCTTTTACAATGTTAAATTAGTTTTTTGTGAAGCTCCATCTCTGGGCAAGAAAAACTCAGAGTGCTCAGACCTTGTGGGTGTTTCTACGCCTGACAGAGTGCAGACGCAGATGCAGATGTTAGCAGGCGATGAAACCGGTTCTTCACTGATAAATCCACCAACAGAGTCTTTTACCCGAAGCAGACAGACAGAGAGAGAGACGGGTGCATGCAGTCTTTTCCGTATAGATCCATGTAAACACTTGGGTACAAACGCACAGGTCCAGAAGCACTAAAGGGTCCGTCGCTTTTTCTTTTTTTTCTTTTTCAGAGTGATGGAAAAACGAGAGCGAGAGATGGAACTTGTCTTACAGCTTTTTCCAACACCTCCTTCCACAGGTCTCAGTGTCTTCGCTTTGTTTAAATCCTGCAGCAAGATCCAAGAACCAAGGACATTCTCCAAATATTGAGAGTCGTCAAACTGCCCTTCAGTGTACGCTTTAGGGACCAGGTCAGAGGTCCAAATCCGGGTTAACGGTCTCGACGACGAGGTCCGGTTTTGACAGGTGACGCTAACAGCTCACAGGTGTGTGAGACTCGCTCGGCCGCATGACACTGCCTGCAGGTGAGGAAAATCCTGTCCACTGAAAGGCAGGAGGAAACGTCCCCTCTCCTTGGGAGGTCGGAGGTCAAGAGCACGCGGGACTGTGACCCTGTCCTTCAGCCAGAGGCGACCCTTGAAGAGCGGGCGGAAGTTCGGAGCGGGAGGTCAGGGTCGAGGGATCAGGGGTCGACACGGCGGGGTCGTTAGCGGCTGAGGGGCAGCTGTGGCAGAGACATGGCCTGGTGCGGGAGACTCTGTGTGGTCAGCACCGAGAACGGATGACCTGCAAAAAAAAAATAATAATAATTCAATTCAAGCGTGTCCCAGGCTTACGGTTTTATTCATCATTACAGCACATTTCACAGAAAGTGCTTTTACAGGATTGGAGCCACTCACTGTCGATGTAGCCGCGCAGAGCCACCATGCGCGCCCTCTCCGGGCTGCCGAAAGGTGAGTAATGCAGCTCGTCGGGCAGCGAGGGGGGCATGCGCGCCTGCGGGTGAGCCTGGGGGGGGCCGCCGTGCTGCGGCGTGTGCTTTTTGTGTCTTGCTCGGCAGTTCTGAAACCAAACCTGGGAATAAAACCAGATAATCAGCCTTCACGCAACTTGCTTGTACTAAAATAAAGGAGTTACAGTCAGCACCAGATTTATTGGCTCCCTTGGTAAAAAAGGTTATGAAAAAATTAGATTTTCTTCAAAAAACATTTTGGATAAGGGTTTTTTCTTAAAATAAATTGACTTAAATTAAAGGTTAGATTTCTCTCATATTTTCAGTGTGAGATTAAGCTAATTAACTACAAAGACATTTTTTATAACCCTTTTTACCCATTTTACCAAGGGTGCCAATAATTCAGGAGCTGACTGTAGCACCATCAGACCTACCATTCCACCATGTTGTCTTTAGAGCATTGCAGCTTTGCAATTCTTGCAGTTTTTTCCCGTGAAACAAAGAGATATTGGCAATATGGATCATTTCCTTCCAAACTACTGCGCAATATTGGAGAAACGTTTGAGTTTGTCCTGCTGCCTGGTGCAATATTTATTGTTTATGGACTACATATCTCTTAATATATAAATAATTTAATGATTTAATGATATAGGAGTGAGCATTGAGCTACATATCTCAATAGCTGAGGCTGTGCTGCATCTGAGTATACAGTATATAATACTCGATGTTAATGTCCAAAATGGAAACGTGATCATGCAAAACACATTAAATTATCATGTCTTAAAGGATTAAAGAGGCTCCAGGAGTGAAGATACGGGAGAGGAAGACTCTGAGCAAATCAGAGGGAATAAATGAGAGAAGGCTTTAGTGTCTCTCACCTGTATGACTCGTCTGCTCAGTCCCGTCATGTCCGCCAGCTTCTGCAGCGTCTGAGCGTCCGGGTTGTTGTCCTGCGCAAACTGAGCCTGCATCACCTGCACATGAAGCATCGAAAACAGTTACAATGGCATGCATGCAAAGCTGCTGGCATTTAAACCCCACTTTTCCACACGCTGATCACTCGCTAAGCTATAAAACACTGTTAGTGTGATGCTGCAGGAGCATTTTGTTAGGGCCAGGGCTTCTAACCTGCAGCTGTTCGGCGGTGAAGGAGGTGCGGGCGCGTTTAGCCGGCTTCGGCTGGCTGTCCTGCTCCGACGGCACGGCTCCTTCCAGCGTGAGGCCACTTCCTGCACGAGGAGAGAGGAGTGAATGGCAGCAGTCAGTACAAGCTGAATAGCAAAATGACTCCCTGCGTCGAATACAGGGAACTACATAGGAACCACACAGGGATCATTTACAGTGCCCTCCAGAATTATTGGCACCTTTTGTAAAAATTTTGTGTTAAAATAAAACTATAGAACATCCCCATAACGTTTAAGCTCATAATATCACTCAGTGCATGTGTCATTCTTTATTTTGTGTTATGTTCATTGTTGGTTATTTTCATGAAGGGTTCCAATAATTCTGGAGGGCACTGTAGACGTATAAATATTCTCTAACGAGCAAGAAGCCATTTTTGATTGAGAATCAATCAAACACACCAACACACTCACCGCTCTCCGCAGCCCGTTTCAGGTTCTCCACCATGGTGTCGTAGTGGATCCTGCAGAGCACCTTCTCCTCGACGAGGCCGAACTCCTCTCCGGTGGAGAGCTGGCGTTTGCAGGAGAAGCAGGCGAAGCAGGCCAGGTGATAAGCGTTACCGCGAGCACGCCTCACCCAGTCGCTGGCGTAGATCTGTCGCCCACAGCGGGCACACTTAGTACCAAACCTACTGTGAGAGAGACAAGGCCCAGCGCATCAATACTCTGCTCAGGAGAGGGGCTAAAAGTCAACCTCTATTACTAAACACGGTTATTTAAGTACCTGAGAACCCAGTTAGATAACTGGACAGCGTCCTCTATCTCCATAAACATATACATTAATGTTTAGTCATGTGGCAGATGCTTTTATCCAGACCGACCTATAAAACGTGCAAAAGTTTTGCACTAAAAAAAACTAATGATGGTTTGTACAAGTTCTAGAGTCATCTAGTCAAACCTATATGCATAAAATAGCACAAATAAGTTCAGAAAACCAAGACGTAATACAAAAGACAAGAAGAATTACAAACATATTAAGTATAGAAACCTTGATGCCGTTGGCAATATTTAAAGTATTTCTAGACCTGTAATAATCATCATAATTTTAAAGATACCTTATAAAGCTGTGCTGCGCAAAATTGTCATATAATTCATGTGGCTAGTTTCTTAATTTCAGGCTTCTGTTTACATCTTTGTGGCCCTGCAATTAGCCCCGCCCACACCTGTAACAGAGCTGCTCAGCTCTGCCACTCGTCCTTAAAAGGTAACCTACAAGGCATATGTAATTTCAACAGAGAGCTAGGGTTGAAGAAGGCCAATGTTAATGTCAATTCACCTCGCAGGCAGCAGAGGGCTGTAAAAATCACGACCCTCTCCTTTAATTTGATGTGCTATGAACCTTCAAAGTCCGTTTTTATACAAACATTTCAGTCTGTTTTATTCTGAAAGCTTTGTGATGAACGGAAATTGGATCCAGCCCTTTTTTTTTTTTTGGAACGTTTGTAAAGTCAGAGTGACAGACACTAAACATTACAGACTGGCTGCGCAGTTTTCTGCACAAACACACCACCAGCAATTTAGCAGCTGCAGCCCTGCAGAAGCAGCATAGGGCATAGTGCTCTGTGTGCATGAGCTCAGCCCTCATCCGTTTCTACACAGCACATACATCGACGTGCTCCCTCCGTTTATGATTTCAAATTGGTTTCATATCTGTTATATAAAGAATTGCTTTTCAGCGTGATGCATGAATAAGTGCACGGTGTTGACAGAGGTTGCGACAGAACACCAGAGGAATGGACCAACCGGGACTTTTGTAATACTGCAATACATTTGATTTGAAAAATTAAACTTTAATACCGTAAACTTCCATTTCCCAAATCAATGAGGATCTTCATACATATTGATGTAGTGCTATTGACAAAATCTCCTTTATAAAATGCACAGAAGCTGTTGAGATGTGATCAGTAGTGGAGGGCAGGTGTTATTTTGACAGGACCGGGCTGAACATGGCGGTCAGGTCCCAAATATAACAGTGCAGTGACCAAGTGAGGCTTCTGGGGATCTGTTGGGGAGAAGGTCACTGTGGCTTGGCGCAGCGGCTCAGAGTAATGCTATGCAGATGGCGCGGCTTGCATGGGAGCCCCAAAGCCTATACACCCCCCCACATACACACACATATACACACACATACACACACCCCACCCACCACCACCACCACACCTCTGGCACACGGAGCGCTTGTGTAAACAACGTGTCGTACACCACCTCCTCCGACCACAGAGAAATGTGGGATATCAAGATGACTGATTTGGCTGCGGTTCCCCTTTTCCTTCGTTCCAAGAATGATGACACTAGGCTCGCACGCTGGATCCCAGGCCGAGGGGCCCAGGTTTGGGGGGTTGGGGTGGGTTTTTGTCCACTGAAAATGACATCATACCAGGCTAGAGAGCCTCGCAGTTAGCTTAGCAATGCTGGACTGTAATGTTTCCCGAGGCGATCATTTTTCTGATTCATGATCAGGGCTCTGTTTCCCAAAAGCATGGTAAAGTTAAGATCATCTTAACTGGTGTGGTTAATGCGATGCTCGCTCTGCTGTTACTAACAATAAGCTGTGTGCTGCGATGCTTTTGGGAAACTCAGTCCAGAACATTCTTCATTAATGTTCTATTCATGAAGGGACATCAATCGTTAAAGAGTTCTATTTATGACCTAAAAAATGTGATGCGTTCACATGGAACTTATGAATGTGTGCTTTCGACATTGGAAGTGGTTAAAGTCAAGAGAACACTGTTGCTAGGCAACTGGGAAATATGGACGCTGAGCATAAGCTGGCTAACGATTGAAGCTAACAGTTTAATTAGCTAGCATGTAGCCATTATGAGGACAATGTAATATGGAAAATAGACAAAACCATCGGAAATATCTTAGATGTGTTGCTAAATTACTATGAAATTACTAAATTACACTTAGCATCTACCGCTAATTGAACTTCCATGGGTTCCACCATATTGAGAAATATCAACATTGTGTCACAACTGAACTCGTCCACTCAGAAAATTTTGACTAAGAAAAATGAAATAATGTAATAATAATAAAAATAATAATAAGAAGAAAAATGAATAAAATAAGAGTGGGCCATTTTAATTGAATCTTCTTGTAAAGACAGGAAACACAACGCCATTTGAATGTAGCAATGACTTCAATACATCTCTTCCACCTAACTATCAAATTCCAAGCCTATCATTCCAGAACCCCCTGCGCAAAGGAATTCTCTAACCCTATGCACAAAAAACTCCATGCACAAAGGAATTATATAACGCTATGCACAAAGGAATTCTCGAACCCCATGCACAAATGAATTTTAGAACCCCATGCACAAAGGAATTCCAGAACCCCATGCACAAAGGAATTCTAGAATCTCATGCACAAAGGAATTCTCCAACCCTGTGCACAAAGGAATTCTAGAACCGCATGCACAAAGGAATTCTAGAACCGCATGCACAAAGGAATTCCAGAGCCCCATGCACAAAGGAATTCTAGAAGCCCATGCACAAAGGAATTCTATAATCCCATGCACAAAGGAATTCTAGAACCCCATGCACACGGCATTCTAGAACCCCATGCACAAAGGAATTCTATAATCCCATGCACAAAGGAATTCTAGAACACTCACGCGAGCGTCCCTTCTTAATTGAACTCCTTCTGTCTGAATAACAATCTCCACCACATAGTTTATTAAACCTTTACCTCAGACATAAAGCCACCTCAAGATGTTTGCTAAAAATTATGCCTTCTGCATGTTTGCTCAATATCACTACATACAATAAGTCTGAAAGCATCTTGCAGGTCTTCAAAGCCTTTCAATGGCATTTTGTGTACTCTGCTAACCATGTTCTGACAGCGCCATTCCAGATGAACAATACCACATCTGCTGGTGCATTTCAGAGGATTGTTTGGGGAAAACGTGGAACCCTGCTGAAATCTTGACACCGCCCAACCACCATCACGATCACCGCCATCACCATCACCGCCATCACCACCTCGCATACTGCAAAAAAAAACCTCCGAAATGCAATTCTGAATATAAACTGTAAGCGGTATTTAGTGCAGTTGCTCCGATTGTGCTTCCTGGGGTTTGTTCTGGACTTGTTTCTGTCCTGCAGACTATAACTCACGAATCCTAAAGATTCCGAGCATTTCAGCCAGGGTTCAAGCTCTAAACGAATTCACCTACAGGGCTAAAATAATGGAAAACCTGAGGAGGTACAAGCCCAGAGGATGTGCTGTGCTCTAATTTCCAGAAACAGAGGGCTCTTGTGCTCGAAGACTGCAGAGCACCTGGGACATGGAACCACTTGAAATTTACTTAACACATTTTAGAGAGTTGGATCATTTTCCATCTACAAAAAAAAGGATCCACATTTATTACAGCATTAGCTGTTTTTTTAATTTTATTTCATCACTTCATTAGTTCTCTAAAAGGAAAAAAAAAACACCTCTGAATTCTCGAAATGGAAATATCGTATCCATTCCTTTTCCGTGCACGCTGGCATCTTCCTTACAAAGATAGTTATCAGTGAAAAATAGATGGAACCCCCACACACCCTGTTCCACTAAAACATATGTCTAAGTCAGCTCTCCGGATTTGACTCTAAATTACGGACTGGACTGAATAGCTGCTCTGAGCTCGTCTCTTTCTCCTCCACGAGTCTGAGCATCGATGGAGAGCCTCTCAGGCATCAGAGCCTCTCAGGTTCCCCCGTCCCTTCTCCCCGTGCTCCTCTGATTAGCAGCCGTCTCCACCTTCCTGTGTGGCCCTCCGCTCACGCTCCTCAGCCTGTTTAGTTGGGGTTTTTTCTTCTCCTCAGTCAGACGTGGTCTTAGGTACAGCCTCTGCCGTGTTCTACCTCCCCTGCTGCTGAGAGTAAACCCACTCTGATTTCCTGCAATTACGCTCGATTAGAGCAGCTGTCAGTCTGGCACAGATGAGAGACTGACACAAACGAGACGTCCGTCTCCTGCCAGACGCCGAGATTCGGCTCAGACACGTAAAACACATAGCTATAATAATCAGATTATAGGCTAGCGCTGGCTGCTTCTAATTCTCTAAACCTGCAATGTCGAGCGCTCGCTCGGTTCCAACGTGCAGTCTACAGCGTAGGTGCTAATTTACCTCTGGAGATTTGCAGCCCAAGGGATCAATGAGGTGTGTGACAAATCAATGAGGTTATTATGGAAAATATTCAGCCTACTGCATCCTGCCTGCACACACCGCCGAGGGTCGCTTGTCATCTCAGGTTTAAGATTAAACGCAGACGAGTTTGGGCATCGCGTCAGCTGTCTGTCTTCTCAATGCCGAGTGGGAACAGTACAGGCACAGAAATGAATTCTGCGGCACAGCGGCATACACAGATCATTTCCAATTCACGCCGTCAGTCATGATGACGGACATCTGAAGGCTGGCACGTGCAAAACCTGATGATGTGCTGCCGAACAAGACAGTTCCAACACAGCAGAACCTCTACTGTGGTAAATGATCCTACAGAATGGACCCTGTCCCTGTAACACTCAGAGTACATTAACTCTCATGATGGAGATATTCCTCAGTGCCAGCTATGATTTTACATAAAAGAGCCCTTTATGTGTCTCAGTGGCTTCAATCTATGGAGCTCAGTGCAACAGAATTTTTTTAAATATTACCCTTCTTTTAAAAATGTAAAAATGCTTTTGGGAACATTCATGACAGCCATTTTGGAGTGTGGTGATTATAAAGCTCAGCACGGCCGGTGCGTATCAGGTTGCTCTTTATAAATACAGGCCGGAGCAACGCTAAAACATTCTTAAAAGCGTTATCACCAAAAACAAACCCCATTTGCACACAACAGGCTGTTGAACCACTACATAGCATAGGATTACTTTCTCACAAAATAATGCATTTTGGAAAGTCAGGCAAATCTACGTTGGTAAATGTGGCTGCTTAAAAAAAAAAGATGTTAGCATGTGATAGTGTCAAGGCAACAATAAAAACAGTGCCTTGGATAAACGCCACTTCATCCACTTATCCCAGGAACTCTATCACTTGCACAGAGACAGACTGGAGTAAAGAGAGAAAGTTTTAGCGCTGCTGCTGTACAAACCACACAAAAAGTCGATGTTCGATCCCCACAGCGAGCTTTAGTAACTTACTAAGCGCCTGACAACTTGAAACTATTACAGCCCCCTTTTGCCTTGTCTGCAGGAATATCTTCCAGAGTCAATCATTGGTTGGCCTCCGGTAATGTTCCCATGATGCCTTGATAAACAGGGCCTCCATACAAATGAAAAAAGGACTAAATACATACACGAAGGGCTGAAACAGGGAAAAGCTTGCCAGTCCTGCTGACGTGTGTGGGAACCAGCAATTACACAGTAACCTTCTTTTTTTTTTTACAATTTTTTATTATGAGCTGATTTTGGTAATGACAAAAATTTGCATGTCCCAGTGGTTGCTTTTATTTTTAGTCAAAAGATGCCTCGAGGACTACAAGATTTCACAGATGTAAATATTCACATGTTCAAATCATGCAGAAGTCAACCTTCGATAAGGACACGGTGTGAAAATGGTACTGATATTATAATCAGAAGAGGAATATCAGTAAATCACAGCGCGAGGCGCAAATAAGAAAATAATATTCCTATACAGGGTGATTTATCACTTTATACCAGGACACGGTGTTATCTCTCATAAATTGGATTTACACCCTGAAAGAAAATTGCAGCTCCCCCCCCCCTCCATTTCTGCAGTCTGGTTACATGCAGAAAAAAACCACACAAACCCGCAATACGACCCATGCGACACATATCTGGCAAAAACAAGCCCTTATGAAAACCACTGTTATACACCCAACACTGTTATACACTCCAAATGACAAAAGTGCTGCACAGATGTGTATGTGTATGAGCCGGTGCCCAGCCCCAACATCGTGAAGAGCCAGGGGCATTCACAGCCTATCATGTGAAGCATCACTTCAGATTATTGGCCCTAACACAGAAAACAAATGTTCCCCTAAAACACAGTATCAGCTTTAAAAAGGGGGCCCGTCACTTCACACTGCCTGCGAATGAGCGGGGAAGGCAGGCCAACATCCTGCACGCTCTGCAATCACCACACATCGCAGCCCCTCACATCCTGAAGACAATTTCGCAGCTTTGCCCTCTCTTGTCTTTTCACTCGGCACTCTGAGGTCTGCATGATCAAAATATGCCCCATTGCGATTATATCACGATTATACTGCAATTGAGGCGCGGCCCTTGGCGAGCTATTAAAAACCCACTGGTGAACCCTTGATGTGATATGGTTAAAGATTGGCCTGCTTTATTCTGACCGAAATTATTACATTTGTTGGATGGTGTGTGAATGCCACGATTGATCCAAACGGCCACAGAAAAACTCTCATCAGCAGTGAAACTGGTCAGGATAAAGCATGAAACATTAGAGAGCAAATTGTGTTGCAAAGGCCAATAACATCACAAGAAGGATTGAGAAATTGCGCAACACTCATCAAGCCTTGTCTTTCACCAGGTGTGTATTAGCAGGAGGGAAACATTTATTTTCATCCTGCTTGTCAGGTAATATATATGGAGCATCTGTAATTATACTTCTGCACATATCTTAAGGGATCTCGCTTGCCTATGAAGCAGGAACCCCACAGATATTCCACCTTTGGATTAAAAAGCCGTGTAACATCCAGATGAATATTAATAAATAATTCATGAATAATTAATATTCGGCTTGCGAGCCTATGGGTTAAACGATCGAAAAAAATCGAATCCTAATAAAATACGCGATTAAATAAATAAAAAATCATCAAATAAATCCGCCTAAAAGACAGAGAAAATCTGCAGAAGCGCAAAGAGGCAGCACAGGTCTGTGTCCGGGAAACACATTTCAGGAGAAAGTGGGGAAAAAACTTACCCTACCTGAAATAATCCATTTTACAGAAGATCTCCTTGTTTTTTATGTAGCAGCTGCTGTGTTGGCGCAGTGAAGTCCTGCAGACTGAGCACTCGAGACAGCGCACGTGCCACATCAGATTATTCACCTGCCAATAACAACGACATATAATAATCATAATCATAATAATAATAATAATAATAATAATCATCATCATAATAATCATCATAATAATAATCATCATCATCATGATCATCATCATCAATCATAATAATAATAATCATCATCATCATCATCATCATCATAATAATCATAATAATAATATGATGTTGTAAGTTGTGATTGTAATAGTCATTGAATCGTTTTCGATCGGAATTAAGCCACACGTTTGATTTTCGCATTTTAGGCGACAGCGTTTGCGTTTAAGCAAAATTATACTGAATTTTGTGACAGATTGGAAATTGCTGGAGCAGAAAATGCAGAATTCACGAACACCAACACACCGCGTTTGTCGTTTTATCAGCTCCCTGGTTTCATCTCAAACAAAACGTGAAAACAGGCGAGCACAAGATTATTTCACTGAAATAAAACCCAACACGAAAGTGGAGCCGCATCTAAAGAACACTCAACTGTCCGCATGGAGAACTTTCAAACGAATGAACATGAGTTCATTTCGACACAGAATGACTTAATGATCCTGGAGTCAGCACACTATCAATTTCACTTTAGCCTCTCTACACTGAACACTTCCCCTCCACCTACTGGATCTCAGACAGAGTCTTATTAGTGTTATTTAGATTAG